>PVHT021183693.1:3351355-3464534 GCA_004024745.2 Catagonus wagneri | reverse complement strand
TATGAGGGTCTCTAATTCCATCCATGTCACTGCAAATGGCATGATTTTATTTTTTTTTTATGGCTGAGTAGTATTCCATTGTGTATATATACCACATCTTCCTAATCCAGTCATCTGTCAATGGACATTTGGGTTGTTTCCATGTCTTGGCTATTGTGAATAGTGCTACAATGAACATGCACGTGCAAGTGTCTTTTTCAAGGAAAGTTTTGTCCAGATATATGCCCAAGAGTGGGATTGCTGGGTCATATTCCTGTTCTTTTCTCACGTTTTCCTTTTTAAACTCTACCATTGTGAGTGGTAGTCACCTCTATGTCTGAAATCTAAACTCAAGGGTAGAGTTTATTGATTAATACATTGAGAGCCAACTGAGATCCATATGGCAGACAGCAAATATTTAGTCATGGACCTAAATATGGAGGTACGTGAATCACACACTTTAGTCCAAAGGCTTTAATTTCCTTACTTGGCTGTGAATGGAGTAAAAACAGAAAGAAAAGTATAAATTTAGACAATGAAACTAATGCCTCTTATTAATCACAGCACCTTTTATTTAGAGGCATGGGCATTATTAATTCTTAGCACTTTCTATTTCACTGCATAAATCTATGCAGAATTTAGGTTGTGTAGAGTCCTGACCTTTTACCTGGTTGAAAAATGTAATAAGAGCAACAAAAATTATTCTCCTTACCAATGTATAAAAAACCTGATGCCAAAAAAATAGAAATTAACTAGAGTTTCGGAAAGCTAAATATAGGAGTGTGTTAGCATCAGAGAAATGGCATGAGCCAAGTGGCTGAGTGTGAAGAAGCATAATTTGTCCAACAACACAGTGTAACTGCACTGTGGGCTCCATGTGAGGGGAGTCAGGGAGGGAAAAGAGAGAAGACAGCAGAGAAAACATTCCAAGTATTTATAAATCACGTTACAGAATCTGTTCTTTGCTCCAGTATCAATGGGATGGCTACTAAAATATTTTAAACAAGGAAGAAACATAAACTGCTCATTTTAGAAAGATCACTCATGCTGCATCATGAGAACTCAACACATGAAATCCATGGTCAGGAAATTTCATGATGGAAATGTCAGAGTCACCCAAGCAAGAGATGCCTGTGGTCAGTTCTCTAGAACACACAGTAAAAGTGGAAAATAAGCGGATGTGTTGGGGAGATGTTAAGTAAATATCATCTGAGAAAGGATTTGAGAAAGTGCTGGCCAATCACAGCACTCAATCACACTGTAATCTAATTCTCTCACAGCCTGTGACCCTCACTAAACTGAGTGCAATATAAAGGAGCAGGGAGCAAAGTACAATTTTGCCTGAATAAAATTTAAAAACAGATGTGATGTAAGTAAAGTCAGTGAGAGATGTGGAAGGAAGGAGCTTATGCTCAGAGTATGCAATATTTCTGATTTCAGGGATAGAATTTTTTTGCGTGATAAATTCTAGATTTTGATCCTGGTTGTGGTCTATTGATATAGATTATAGTTGCTGACAATTAGTGGAGTAAAGAAGTTAACTAATTTTGAGATTTTTTTTGCTGGATAAGGCATACACATTGAAAGATAAATATATATGTATATAAACACATAGATACATATCTACATACATACATACATGCATATGATACATACATATAGATTGGTAAATACTATGCATGTAGATATATAGATAGATGTACGTGTGTCTTTTATAGCAGTGACAAGAATTAGTATGAGGTGAAAATTTTAAGTTCATACAATTCCTCAGTGAATAAACAGACTGAGAGACGGTGAAGCAGTAGCAACGAACAGTACTGTGGAATACTGTTTCCAGTATTGTGATCCACAATATTGGAAACAGAGGTTTTAAAGAAGGACTCATTTTAATATGAAGTGGAAAAGTAATGGTATGTCTATAAATGACAATAAACAGTAGGCCATGATAGATGGTCTTGGGAGAGTAACCAGTCAGTAGATTAAAGAATTTCTGGTGAAAGGTTTTCCTCATTGTAGAATTATATATCAGATAGACCCGAACGCATTTTTTTTTTCAGATAAAGTTCCAAAGAGTCTGAAGATGTTGCTGCAGGTGAATGAAGTATCAGGGATAAATGAATAGGATTATTTGGATTAGCAAAATAGTTATAAACTATAGCAGTTAACATGCATGAATGTGTGAAGAAAAGGAGATGGATATAATGACAGATAATAGAAAAATATTATTAAAAAGAGTTCATATTTCTAGGGAATAATTCTTGCTGGTTTTATCTAAAAATAGTTCAAGTAGAAACTCTGAATTGAAGCACTTAATACATATGGATATTAGTCTTGGTGAATGTGTACATGAAACAATGGACTAAAAATTTTCAAGTTTGTTCTGTCCTCACACAAACATACACTGCCAGTGACACAGACAACATAAAATCACAACATACATACCCTCTTGGACAGAACCCAATGATACACAATACCTCAGAATGAGGAAGGCTGTCTTCTCTTTATTCATGGTCTTTGAATAATCACTTCAAGAACATTGAACAAAAAGAGAAATAATGTATTTACTTCTAAATTTATCATGAAGCATTTAATTCTTATGGAGTTATTTTGGCACTTGAATATAGTTTACCTATGCTGATTGAGAAAACAGCTATTCTTTCTACAGTCTAGGGGTACACTTACTATTTGAATTTTTGTACCATTTATGATGACAGCCAATGTCAAATTGCTTTGAAAAGGACTCATGATAGAATCTATTTCCCCAGCAAATGAAGTGGCTTCATTGATATGTGTCAAAGCATGCTTCTAAATGATTTTTTTAAACTGGTTCGTTAACTTGTTTTTGGAAATTGCGTGCTGAATGAAGTGATATCAATGACTTAGAACTGTTCACATGGCTCATTTGCACATCATCTGTGAAAGCTGAATGGTCTTAAATGATATGGCTTTTTGTTCAGCTATCATCAGGGTTCAGTGTGTGTGTGTGTGTGTGTGTGAGAGAGAGAGAGAGAGAGAGAGAGAGAGGGAGAGAGAATGAATATGTGTGTGAGAAAGTTTGTGTTAACACCTTCATTTTAATCTTACGATTATCTTGAGACAGTGGTATTGCCTTTCTTCTCGTTTATGATTTCCTGATACAATGTTTTGGGTTGACTACAGGGATTGTAAAGGTCAAGGGAGATAAAAATAGCAGCGATTCCTAGAGTGTGGAAAATAGGAGGAAGATGATGTAACTAAGCAGGGGATAAGTGGATTGCTTATATTCTATTCATGATGGGGCTCAACAGATTGAGGCCAGAATTATTTTTTGATACAATCTTGGGTTTTATTCATAATGAATAAAATTGAGAGCTATAGTCTGAATATTTGTGCCTCCCCCCACCCCCTCCAAATTCATATGTGGAAAACCTAAATCCTCAAAGTTATAGTATTAGGATGTGTGAAGTCTTTAGGAGGTGAATAGGTTGCCCTCATAATTGGGATGAAAGAGGCCTTATAGAGCTCCCTAGCCCTTCTGACACATGAGGGCACAGTGAGAAGTCAGCTTTCAATGAAGCTAGCTTTCAAAGCATCTAGACCTGGACCAGAGACCCTCCAGTTCATGGTGGATGTGTTCTATTTTGCTAACGATTCCAGAAACACGATATATATCACCTACCATCTGAAGGCCACTCCAACTGACGAGTCCCAGTGAGAAGTCAGCTTTCAATGAAGAATCAGGTTCTCACCAGACATCTAATCTGGATTCTTATCTTGGACTTCCCAGCCTCCAGTACTTGCGGGGGTTGGCTCACAGAGTAAAGAGACCAAAAAGCCCCATAACCTGCCATCTATAAACCAGATACCCAGATACCTGGGAACAAGGTAATGTGATTGCAATCCTGGGAACCATGGTAAATAACGATGTAAGACCCAGCCCAAGAGCAAGAGGGGACTGAAGTCGCAATTCAGTCAAGCAGACAGGTCAGAAGAGGATGCATTCTTTTTTGTTCTAATTATGCCCTTAAGAGATTGGATGATGTCCACCCATATTAGGGAAGACTGTCTACTTCTCTGATTCCACTGATTTAAAGGCTAATTTCATCCAGAAACAAACTCAGAGACACAACCAGAAATAGTATTTAATCGTGTCCCAGTCAAATGGACATATACAATTAATCATCACAGACACTTCTGTACTATTTGCTAAACAGATACGCTTAACTGCCACCCTCATTTTAGAATGTCGCTTGTAACATTATAAAGTGTCCTTTTTTGGATTTAATGCTTTTTGGCTTGAAGTCTACCTTGGTATCAGATTTGCTAATTCTGTTTTCTTTTTGTCTGGTAAGTTTTATGCATTTTGTTATCTTCAGCCTATTTAAAATGTCAAATAGAATTATGACATTTTAAATGTGTCTCTTGTACACAACATAGAGTTAGATTTTTGTTTCAGGAGCCAGTTTTAAAATCTTTTTCTTTAAATAGGCATGCAGAGTGGTGAGTCTCTGGAAAGTAAGTACAAACATTGGAATAGAAATAATACCTAATGGAGTGATTCAATAAAAATTTCCAGAAATAAAACACAATGTGGATCTTCACTTTGGAAGAGCCCACTGGTTACCAGGTAAAATTGACCAAAAACAAACAGCTGTAAGATATCCTTTAGTAAATGTAGAAGGTTTTAAAAGTAGAAAAAAAAATCCACAGAGCCTCAAGCAAAGATACAAAGTAGATTAAAATCATAAAAGAATCAGAATGGCATTAAATTACTCTGCAAAAACAACATGTGATAAAAGGCAATACAGGAGTTCCCGTCGTGGCTCAGTGGTTAACGAGTCCAACCGGGAACCATGAGGTTGCTGGTTCAATCTCTGGCCTTGCTCGGTGGGTTAAGGATCTGGTATTGCCGTGAGCTGTGGTGTAGGTCGCAGATGCGGCTCAGATCCCGTGTTGCTGTGGCTCCGGCATAGGCCGGCGGCTACAGCTCCTGTTAGACCCCTAGCCTGGGAACCTCCATATGCCACGGGTGCGGCTCTAGATAAGGCAAAAAGACAAAAAAAAAAAAAGCAATACAGAGCAGAATTCTTGAGAAATTTAAGGAAGTACAATGAAAATCAAAAAAATTAGAAAAAGTGCAGACCAAATTGTCTAAATTTTGAGAGTATAAGAAAAGAGTTTTGAATTTGTCATAATTCAGACAGTTTACAAATGTTTCCACAAACTCTACTACAAGATGGGCTTCAACTGTCTTCCTTTTCAACCAGTTTTGATTTGGGTTGTTTTATTTCTTTCTTTATCTCATTTTGATTTTTAAATGTCTGATTTCCTCTTCTTCCAAGTCCTTTATTTGGTCTTCATCTGAATCTACTCTCCCTTGGGAACCTTGTAATTTTGTCTCTATTTCTGTTATGATTTTATGTTTTCTTTTTTTTTCATATTACTTTCCCAAATCCCTTCAACTCACATTTTAATTGCTTCTAAGTTTTGTTCATCCTCTTCTTAATTTTTATATTTCTGATTTGAAGATCTTTTTTTCATATTTGTTAAATTTTAAATATTCTCCAAATCTTATTTGAGATAGTTATTTTATCTTAGAATATTCGGTTATAGTTAGCTTCCTCACCAATGATGGCATTTTGCCAAGATTTTCATCAACAGGAAAACTTTCATATTTGTGTTTTCAGGCTTTTTTTTTCCCAGTATCGTTTGTTAAAGGGTGTGGTCTACTATTTTTCTACTCCCATTCATTTTGGGAGTCAGGATCTCCAGTTTGTTAGTACTCATGGAGCTTTATTAGTTCTGTGTTCTTCTGTGCAAGTACTTTCTGGAAAGCGTTGTTGATTGTGGGAGGGAAGGAAAAAGGGTTGCTGTTTCATTTCTAGTTTCTCTTTAATTTCTGTGGGATCTTAATTTCCCCCTCTGATTTGTTTTTTTTTACCTCTATGGCCTCACCTTTAAGAAGAATTGCTTTTTTTTTTTTTCCTATTCACCTTTCTATATCTCATTCATTTCCAGAGAAATACTTCTCTGAGCCTGCCACTTTCAGACCTTCACACTTCCTTGCTTTTCTTTAGCCAGTTCTGTGAACTGCAAGCTACAGCTTGCCATTTCACATCATGGTAGTTTTATCTGTGCTTTCTACAGCTCCTTCCTTTGAGCATTATTTCACTGAGTTTTTTTAAAAGCTCCTCTTCCTTGCTTTCTGCACACACACGTTTACAATGAAGGTCAGGCAAACGTGTATAGGCTATGCCGGAATTTATTTTCTTTTCCAATTACAATTAACGTGAAACTTATGATGTTCTCTATCTTCTAGGAATGCTAAAGTCGCTGCCTATGATGTAAATTGTTCTAGATTTTACATCTGGGAGAAAGAGTGTAAGGAGAATATTAAAAATTGGATTTTAACCAATTTTCTTCAAACCCACAAGTCCTTGTAATAAAAATATTTAAACATTATAAAGAAGGCAGTGTTTCATGCGCCCCCACTGCTAATTATCTTCCCTTGCACTCTCTAGGCAGCCATAACTACTGTAATTAGGTTGGTATATGATAATCCATAACTATGTTTTAAAATGTAGAAAAATATGTAATATTTTAAAATACATAAAAGGTATACTTAAAGAATGCTTATACCATTAGCTTCTTTCACTTAGAAATATTTCTTGAAGGACTCTCCTGCTAGCATACATGGACCTGTATCATTTTTCCAAACTGTTCCATGCTATCCCATTGTGTTTAATAACATAACCTAGATATGTCCCTATAGGTGGGCACTGATTTTATTTCAAAAATTTCACTACTACAAAAATTCAGTAGGGATTATCCATCTAAATGCTTAAGAATATAATAATATAAATGATCGAGATCTACAAGTATGCCTCTAGAGCATATCATAGAACAGTAGGATTGCCCAGGTATAGAGCATGTCTGTTTCTGAATTTAACAGATGCAACCAAATGGCCCCAGAAAGCAGTTGTACCAGTATGAGGTCTCCTATTAGTGCACTTGTCGCACACTTGCGAACATTAAGAATTACTCATTTAAAATTATTCGTCATTCTGATAGGTGATATATGACCTACTTGTTTAATTTTTATCTCCTCGGTTACTACTTTAGTTGTGCTATTTGTATGATATTTTCAAATTTATCTTTTTTTTTTTTTTGTATTTTTAGGGCTGCACAGGTGGCATATGGAAGTTCCAGGCTAGGGGTCAAATTGGAGCTACAGCTGCCAGCCTACACCACAGCCATAGCAACATGGGATCCAAGCCTTGTCTGCAACCTATACCACAGCTCACGGCAACGCCATATCCTTAACCCACTGAGTGAGGTCAGGGATCAAACCTGCGTCCTCAGGGATACTAGTCAGATTCGTTTCCACTGAGCCACGATGGGAACTCCATCTATTTTCTATTTTTAAAATCTTCTTCTTTGGTTTGAAGGTATTCCTTATATATTCAGAATAGTAATTTTTGTTGTATCAGTTGACATATTTCCTCATTCTGCTGTCTTTAAACTTTGTTTACATTGTATTTCTTTATAGGTCAGTTTAAAATGTATTGTTAATGAAGTTAATCAAATTCTCCCATTTTTCTTATTTATGGTGTAGGTTATGTGTGTGTGTGTGTATATGTATGTGTGTGTGTGTGTGTGTGTGTGTGTGTGAGAGAGAGAGATTCTCAAGGAGGCCTTTCAAAATTGACCAATTCAGAACTGGAACATAGAATCTGATTTAAAAAAAAAAATTCTTAGGAGTTCCCTGGTGGTTCAATGCATTAAGGATCCAGCATTGTCATTGCTGCAGCTTGCTTCTCTCTGTGGTGTGGTTTGATCCCTGGCCCAGGAACTTCTGCACAGCCCAAAATAAATTTCTTAGGCGTGTTTTTCACATACAAGCTTTTACTCTAGGTATATAGATACTTCTTATTAATGTATAATGGCTATGAAATAGTGATTCTGAGACTTTTTTTCCTTCCTTTATGGTTTCAGTGGCCAAATTCTCCTTTCATTTCCAATATACTTTGACTATCCTTGCTCCTTTATTACTATGTATATATATATATACAAATATATATGTGTATGTACATGTGTGTGTGTATATATATATGTGTGTATATATATATATATATATATATATATATATATATATATTTGTCTTTTTGGTCCACACCTGAAGCATATGGAAGTTCCCAGGCTAGAGGTTGAATTGGGACTGTAGCTGCCAGCCTACATCACAGCCACAGCAATGCCAGATCCAAGACACATCTGTGACCTGTACCACAGCTCATGGCAACACCAGATTCTTAGCCCACTGAACGAGACCAGGGATCAAACCCCCATCCTCATGGATACTTGATGGATTCTTTACTGCTGAGACGTGATAGGATCTCCCTTGCTCCTTTATTTTTCTATATTAAAATTAGAAATTTTAAGATTGACTTTGTTGAGATTTTGATGGTGATGCATCAAGTTTATAGACTGTTTTGAGGTAGAAATTGAATTCTTCATTACATTTATTCTATTTGTAAACATAAATCCTCATTTTATTACATCTTTATATATCATTTCCTAAGTGTATACATTTGCTTTTTGATGTTTTATCATTTCATTAAGTTTGTTGATAAACATTTAAAAATTTTGTTGTTACCTTAAATGCATTTTTCTCCTATGGCAAATTATAAATATATTTTTTTGCTGGCATGTAGGAAAGCTGTTCATTTTTATAAACCAATAGTATATTTAAATGCAATTACCAAATTCTTTTAAAATTTCTAATACTTTTCCAATTATGTTTTTTTAAATATACATATACTTTTGATCATATCTTCCACCAGGAACATCATTTTGCCCTTTCTTTTTCAATTTTATATCTTTAATTGCTACATAATATTTATGGTTCTGGAATAATTTTGTCATGTCAGCAGATGAGGAGAGCACCAGAGTTTTTTTTTTTTTTTTTCTGTTCTACTCTTAGTAAATATAGCCTAGGGATAATCATGTTTATTTTTCTAGCTTATATTAATAGTAATTCATATCAGGCATGGCCTCTAATCATCCATGTTTTCTAACCTCATGTCTACCACTTGTAACTGTTTATCAATAAATTTAATATGGGTTAAATGAACACAAAATACTTAATGGATATAAAATATAAATTACAAAAGAGTAATTACGCAAGGTCCTTGATCTCAAGGAAAACACAGGCTTAATTTTTTTTCTCTCTGATTTCTTTACCATGCATCTATTCACAAATGATACCAGTGTCACATACAGTAATCAGAGCCCTCTGGTGAGAATACACTGAAAATCACCTCTTTTAATTTCCCCTGCCACTATGTAGTCGAGTATGGAAATTATAATAAGTTATTCTTCATAGGTTAATAGACACACAAGAATCCCTGAAGGAGAGAAACTTTATAGATATTAGGTCCTATGTCCTTCACATGAAAATCATGTGTTCAGGTTCATTTAAGAGTTCAAAAGGTGTGTAAACCCACTAATTACGATTGTAATAATGTCTTCTACTATAGCTCAATTGTTGTGCTGCCAGTGCTCACCCAAGAAGAAAACTGCCAAAATTATGAATATGATAATTAGGGTCCATCTGGATGTCTATAGAATCTAGTTGATAATTAGTTATATAAGTAACAACTTCAAATATATCAGTGCTTAGGAAAAGCAATATCATATATAACCCATTGTGTCTAAGAAATATTTACCACCATCTCTCTGAAGAGTATAGTTTTAGAGAATTAAACTATTTTGCCTTCTTGTCATTGCATAGAATATACCTTTAAACTTATGTCAACAGCTAAGTGTCAGATTTTATTCATAGAGGTCTATATTTCTTATTATAACCTCCCTATGTCTTTCCAAATGAAAATATTACTTATAGAATCTGAGGTTCTGAGTCTTCTTTCATATAAATTTTTATCGCATAGTTGTCCATAAAAACAGTGGAACTTGAAATGTACTTAGTGGATGGATTGATTCAGTGAGATGGGTTTCACTGACTTCTGTTACCATCTGTGATAGCAGCACATTTACATTTTCCCCCTTGATATAAGAATAGTAGCCTACGGTTTTGAAAAAAAGACAGTTCACTTTTTGAAATAACTCACATTTTTATCAACTCCTATTGAGCTTTCCATTTAACCTACAAGTGTTTCTGAGATCAATCTGCTTGAATGGCCTTGGAATTCCACCCCAGGTAGCATTAAAAATTCTTTATATCTAGAATCATATAAAAATATGATAGTCAAAAGATAAATCTTTCATACGCTATTAGAAAAATCTCATGGACACAATTTTTACACAAAAAGTACAGTGCTTTGTAACTTTCAGATTTACCTCCTAATGACTGTAATATACATGGTATAAAATATTTCTTGGGAATTTGAAAGTGGCTAAATGTACATAGTAGGAGTTGAAAATAACAAATCTTAAAGATTTCTCTACACAATATTGCTTATTACATTAGCACACAAAAGATCAAAAGAGATCATAATATTTAGTCATTCGCAGATCAAGATTTCATTGATAAATTCATCAAAAGAACTGAATTTTATACAGATTTTCCTGCTAAAAAATTAGTTTATCTTACATGTGATTTAATAAGCAAACTCCTATTTTGATTGCCTTCCATAAAACTGCAAAGGATAAAAATAAATATTACTTTTCAAAACCCATTTTATAAAATTGTCTGAACACTTTTCGTGTCATTATTTGGAAAACTTCAGAAAGATGTTCTACATTTTAGTAGAAAAGAAGTTGAAATATATCTAGTAGATTGGTTGATTCAGTAAATATAGGTTTCACTGACACCTAATTCAGAGCATGAATGTTTCTGTGAGGTGTCAGGCTTCCTCCTTGAGGAAGTGACTGCAAATTAGTTCAAATAAGTACCAATGGGCAATGCTGTCACACATAGTTTTAAAGTTTTGTGTTGTCTAATAGTGCCATACAAGGGTATCTAAGATATCAGATCATAGTCATCTTTATTGTTTTGAATATTTATTATGCATAGATGTATATATATATATATATATATATATATATATACTTAAATGTATCGATTCCAAAGATAAGAAATCTTAAAATTTTCTGATAGATGAAAATAGCATGTCTTGTTTTAGAAAGGTCAATATACTATGACAATTTTCCAACAGATTAAAGTACAGTGTAATCTCTTTTGATATAATGAGGAACAAAGGTGATAATCCAACACCTTTGTTGACTTAGTATCTAAAATAAACTGTGTAGGGTAAATGTACACAAAATCCTAATATGCTTAGGAATTCTTAGCACATAGTAAATGATATGCCTTTCTATTTATTTCTCCAAAAGCTGATTTTTGAACAAATGATCTGATGGTTGAGTATCTTTAAATTAAAGGAAAATAATCTACATGCAATAATGCACCAATTAAATCTGATACTCATTTTGTAGTTCATATTGCCTGCCATTTAAAAAAAAAAAAGTAACAGTTTTCAATTTAAAACTACATATTTCTTTCTTTTTTTTTCTTTTCCTCTTTTTTTTTTTTTTTTTTTTTTTTTTTTTTTTTTTTTTTTTTTTTTTTTTTTTTTTTTTTTTTTTTTTTTTTTTTTTTTGCTTTTTAGGGCCACACCTGTGGCGTATGGAAGGTCCCAGACTAGGGGTCAAATCAGAGCTACAGCCACTGGCCTATGCACAGTCACAGCAATCTGGGATCCAGGCCATGTCTGCCACCTACACTACAGCTCACAGGAATGTGGGATCCCCTGCCCACTGGGCGAGGCCAGAGATTGAACCCACATCGTCATGGATACTGTTTGGATTTGTTTCCACTGCACCACACAGGAACTACAAAAAAACTAAACATTCTTTATGACATAATTTTCTGTGAATAATAAATATTCATTTATCACTAATAAATCACTCAGTAAATATTGCATGTGTGCATAATGACCCCACTTCCTTCCCTGTAGGTAAACAATCTCTTCAGTTTGTGGATTATCCTTAAGTAATTCTTTCGCACCAAAGAGCAGATACTTTTATGTTTTCCTCTACCACTATCATTTTTATGTGACAAATAGCATATTATAATTTTTTTCTCATTTTAGTTATTTCATTTAACGTTATGTTCTGAAAATCAGTCGAAATCAATTCGTAGAGACTGTTCTCATTTTTTTAAGGCTACACAGTATTATATTATTAGGCTGTAGTATACTTTCTTCAATATTCTCCTTAAGTGTATTTAGGCTATATCAAATATTTTGCAGTTATAAACAATGGTACACAAATAACCTGGTTTATACGTATTTTTGTACTTTTGGAGCTATGCCTTTAGGGCAGAGTCTTAGAAGTGTGATTACTGGGTCAAAACCTAAGCACATTTGTTAGATGTTAACAGATTCCCCTCCAGAAAAGTTGTAATGACTTGCATGCCCATCTGCATTGTTTGAGAATGATTGTTTCCTCATACCTTTCCCAACAGAATTTATTGTCACACTTTTTCGTTTTCATGATCTGATAATGAGAAATGGTATTTTAGCATTATTTTAATTTGCATTTCTTTAACAATGAATGAGACTGAATCTTTTACGTGTTTTATATGTGTGTGTGTGTTGTGCCTATACACATACATATTATGCATATACAACTGTTCACATCTTTTTTTCCCATTGTTTTATTGCGAAATGATAGAGATTTGGGAAAAAAGACATGAGATTAGATCTGTACATCACACCACACATACTAATCAATTCCAATTTAATTAGAGGCCTAAATTAAAAATAACAAATACCAGAAGAAAATTCTAGTAAATTCTTCAGTCTTGGTGAAAGAGAAAGCATTCTATCTATGATTCAAAATTCAGAGAAAGTAAAAGAACACATTTGATAACTTTGACCACATTAAAACAAACAAACAAAAAAACCCTTTTGTATAGCAAATTGCACCATAAAAAAAAAATCAAAGGACGACTGATAAAGTAGGAGGACATTTTGCAAAATAGATCAGAGAGTGTTGTGGGTTTGTTTGCTTGTCTGATCATTTTGATGGTGAAGAAGTGTTGTGAATCCTCCTATTTTATGGTTCTCTTTTGCCTTGTTGGACCCTAAGATGTTTTTCCTCTTCTTTTTATCTTCACCTCCTCCCAATTGCCAAACATTTTTCCCCTCTTTATGTCAAATAGACATAAAGGTTTGCCACCAAAAGCAATGCATTTCAAAAACTGCCCCTTTATGTGTGCTTGTCCCTTTAAGTCAAGCTTGTCTTTACTTGGGTCTGCTTGTTTCAATAGTGCCTGTTCCTTTAAACCACACATACTCTGAAGTGTTCTGATGGGTCTGAAAACAGTTCCAGCAATTATAGGTAGAAGATGATTTAATATTTCTGACAATCATGTAAAATCACCCTTAGGCT
Source organism: Catagonus wagneri (assembly GCA_004024745.2). Lineage (NCBI taxonomy): Eukaryota > Metazoa > Chordata > Mammalia > Artiodactyla > Tayassuidae > Catagonus > Catagonus wagneri. The sequence continues at coordinate 3,451,163 of PVHT021183693.1, read as the reverse complement.
CCTTTTCTAGATTTCATCTGCTATCTTTCCCAGAGTTTTTCTCATTATGGTTTTGCTCTTCATGTAGCCTTGTGGCTGGGTAAGGCTAGGGCAGTAGCAGGAGTGATTTCACGCTGGGATTGGTGTGTTTTTCTTTTCACTCGCAGTTAAGTTGTATTTTCAGCTTTTTCTTTCTTTCAGTTGTGCTGAGGGCATGATTTGTGTAGAATTTACTTATCTCTTTTCTCATATATTTGGAGAGAAAATTTAGGAACTATGGATAGTTGCACTTCTGCCTTTATCCTCAGCTACACCTATGATTGATCATTTTCTATTGACTTTTAATTCAAGAATACCAGAGCAGACAGAAATTAAAGAAGTGAAGATAAATTTTATGATATAAAAAAAATAGGGAGAAAGAGACCTTAGTACAGACCTGAGTGCTAAACTGACGGAAAAACTTATACATGTTTTTACATCTGTTGTATTCGTAGATGATAAATTGATTATTGTTATGAATCTGAAAGATCAGTTCTTCACTTAGCCACCAGTCCTAAAAACGAACTTATGTTCTCTAAAAAAAAAATAAGCTAAGCAAAAATAGTGCTGTTCAGACAACCTTATTATTTTCTACTCAATATCCAATATCCACTGAAAATTACAAGCTTGAAGAAGCAAGAAATAGAATGCATAATGTGTAGATAAAATTAATAACAGAAACAGGAATTCCCGTTGTGGCTCAGGGGTTAACGAATCCGACTAGGAACCACGAGGTTGCAGGTTCAATCCTTGGCCTTGCTCAGTGGGTTAAGAATCTCGCATTGCTGTGGCTGTGGTGAAGGCTGGCAGCTACAGCTCCTGTTAGACCCCTAGCCTGGGAACCTCCATATGCCGCGGGTACGGCCCTAGATAAGGCAAAAAAGACAAAAAAAAAAAAAAAACAGAAACAAATTCTTCATAAACCAGATATTTAAAATAATTATCTTATATATATGAGCAAAGATTCACTGGAAAAGATGGAATGAATGAGAGAAAATGCAGAAAATCTCACAATGAAATTAGAACTATAGAACAAAATATATTCTTATATAGAAAAACTCAATTTCTAAAATCAAAAATACATACAAAATTACAAAATGAACAGTTGTAAAAGAATGAATCATTAAACTAGAAAAATATCAACTGATATTTATCTGAAGAGAAGCACAAAAACAGGAAAAAAAGAATAATAACATGAGACAATATTAAATAAACTAACAAAGATGTTATTAGAGTCTTAAAAGAAAAAGCGGAAGGATTGGACAGAAAAATTATCTAAAGAAATAACAGATGGAATTAAAAAAAATTAACTAGGAGTTCCCACTGTGGCATTGTGGGTTAAGAATCCAACTGCAGCAGCTTTGGTAAATGCAGAGGCAGGAGTTTGATCCCCAGTCCAGTACAGTGAGTTAAAGTATCAAGCATTGCTGCAGCTGCAGTGTAGGTCACAGCTCAGATTCAGTCCCTGGCCCAGGAACTTCCATACGCCATGGTCACAGCCATAAAAAATTTAAAAAAAGAAATGATTAAAAATACAAAAAATAACTAAAATGATCAATCCTTAAATAAAAATACCTCATTAAAGCAAATCTAAGTACGTGATAGTGCAATAACAGAATATAAATTTAAGGAGAAAATGCTAAATTCAGTCAATGAACACACACACAAAAAGAGGATCAATCAAAATAATAACAATGCTAACCACATCGACAGCAAATGACAAGAGGAGACAATGGAAGTACATTTTTGAAGTACACACAAAAGTAGTACCGATATTCCCTATTCAGTTAAAATAGTCCAAAATATATTTTCTGATAAATTAAAGCAAAGAGAATTTGTTGCCAGCAGATTATCAAGCACAGTAAGAAATACCAAACAAATTTAATCAGCATGAGGCTAATGGAATGCTTCTATTTACATAAAGGATTGAAATGGAAAATAAGTGGTAAAAAAAAAGAAATTAGAGATTATAATGTACTCCTCAGAGCAACAGCTAAAAGAAAGAAAGAAAGAGAAGCACAGAGAGTCAAAAAATACAGTTGAATATTATGTAATAATTTTTTCATCTGAAAGAAAGACGGAAAGCAGAATCAAGAGAACAAGAAATAAAGGGAATGCTTATAATAATAGCAAGGTGATAGTCTTAAATACAGCTATATGCATAATTACATTAAAATAAATGGATTTAATACCATTAAAAGTCCACACTGCCACAACCAATTAGAAATAAAAAGGTATGAGGTTAACTTTATATACAAATACAAATACCAAGTTGAGAAAGCTGGAGTGACTAATGTCACACAAAGCTGATATATATCGAGGAATATTACCAGATCTGAAGAAAGACATTTCATAAAAATAAAAGGGTCAATGTATCAAAGAGAGAATTTTTTTAGCAGTAGTACTTCAAAGCACATTAAGCAAAAATTGCTCAAAATACAGAGTGAAATATAGAAATCTATGTTTATAATTGGAGGCTTTAACATCCTCTCCCATTACTTGGTAAAGCAACTAGACTTAGTAGATATTTTAAAAACACTCAATCCAGCAACTGCAGGAAACACTTTCTTTTTTTAAGTATCCATGAAAGGATAATATACAGAAAAGAAAAAAATTCTCAACAAATTTCAAAGATTAAAATTATACAAATAAGTTTCTGTCTGCAACAGTTTAATAATCTGCAACAACAAAAAAAATAATCTAGATAACCCTCAAGTAGTTGAACATTAAGCAAATTAAGCAAAGATAAACTTTTTAGTCTAAGGAGAAATACCAAGAAAACTAATTATATTTTTAAACAAACATTAATGAAAACACAATATATCAAAGAGTGAGGTACAACTAAAATTGTGCTTAGAAACTCACAGCTTTAAAGGATATGTCATAAAATTTAAATTTAATGATCTAAATTTCCATCTTAAGAGGACAGAAAAACTAGAGCAAGAAGGAGTTCCCATTGTGCTTCAGTGGGTCACATTTGTCCCTGAGGATACCAGTTTGATCCCTGGCCTCTCTCAATGGGTTAAGGATCCAGCATTGCCTCAAGCTGAGGCGTAAGTTGCAGATGTGGCTCGGATCTGATGTTTCTGTGGCTGCACACAGGCAGGCAGCTGAAGCTCTGATTCAACCCCTAGCCTGGGAACTTCCCAGTGCTGCAGGTGTGGTCCCAAAAAGAAAAGAAAAGAGCAAAGTAAACCCAAATACATCAGAGAAAAGACATAATAAGGATCAGATCAGAAACTGCTAATATAAAAAACATACAAACAGTAGAGGAAAAAACTAACAGAAATGTGGATCTCCAAAAAAATTCAGATAATTGGTACACTCTTACAAATCCTGATAAAAAATTAGGTAAATCACAAACTACCAATATCAGGAATGAAAGGAAATATTACAGAAAACAGAAATTTAAAGATATTGTAAACAATTTTATGCTAATAGCTTTGACAGTGTAGGTGAAATGGATAAGTTCTTTATCAAATGCAACTTGCTAAAACCCAAGAAGAAAGACAAACTGAAAGGCCCCATTTCTGTTAAAAAAATAAATTCCAAAGGAAAATCTTTTCACAAGGAAAACTCTTAGAGTTCCCTGGTGGCATAGCAGTTAAGGATTCAGCTTTGTCACTGATATGGCTCAGGTTTGATCCAGCAGTTTATTTCCTGGCCTGGGAACTTCCACAGGCCGTGGGCACAGCCAAAAAAAAAGGAAAAAGAAAAACTCTTCGACCATATGGCTTCACTGGTGAATTCCATGAAAGATTTAAGAAAAACACACCTACTATAAACAAACTGTGGAAAGCAAGCAAACAAACAAAAACTATCTTAAAGAAAATAGAGTAGGAAAACTTTTCAACTGTTCCTGAGGAGACAATCTAACTCTGATTCAAAACAAGGCAGAAACTTTTTAAAAAGAAATTACAAACACATATATTTTATCAACACAAAACAGAGTTTTAGAAAATCAAGTTTAGCAATGTTTAAAGTTGAGCATAAAGTTATAATAAATAAGATAGTTAATAGATTAATTAGAATTACTATCCAGAATTAGAATGATATCTTTATAACCAATTTTCCAAAAACAGGTCACAAAAATACTTGCACAACTTTATTCATAATAGCAAAATAATGGAATCAACCCAAATGCCCATCAATAGAAAGGTAAATTACAGCAAAGAAAAGGTGACACACATGAGGATCAATCTCCACAACAATATGTTCATCAAAGATAGAGCGTATATACTGTGTGATTCCATTTGTCTGAGGTTTACAGAGATAGAGAAGTAATTTTTGATGATAGAAATTAGAATAGCATTTTCTTAGGGGAGTGAAGAAGGACTGGACGGGGACAGAAGAGAATTTTGGTGAAAGCTATGCTCTACTTCTGCTGGAGAGTGTTGGCTATGCGAGTGTGTCAATGCCCAAACTCACCATATTAAATCTGTACATTTTACTATATATAATTATATTTCACTGAAAATGGTTAAAATGGTTCCTGGCTTAGATGTAATAGATGTGTAAAAAACTATACACATAGCACGAAAATGTTTCATCGTATTTGCCTTGCGAAGCTCCTGAAATCATTTACAGCAACAATAAATTAATCCATGACAGCAAAAGGCAGATATGTAAGTGCACATTTATGAGACAGACTTGAATAATGGGTTGATAAACAACAGAGCAACTATACTTCTTTCATCTTGGTTCATGATAATGCCAGGTCAATGACTTCATGTTAATTTAATTTGCAAACATAAATCCAAGTATGTCTTTAGTCTCTGACATATTTTAGTTTGATAGATGGCTAACTGCATCCATTTGACTCCCAGTTGAACAGTTAATGATGATAACTTTAAAATTAGTATATTTACGAAGTGTGGAATTGAAGATTTATCCTTAATTGATGTAGTGTTAATATTTATTTTTCTTTGCATACTTAGAAATTTAAATATGAAGACTAAGGTTAGAACTGCTAACTTCACTTCTATATTCAAATCTCCACAAAAATTTAAATTTCTGTGTATAACTAACTCCCCATGAAGTACACCTGAAACTAACACAATATTGTAAATTGACTACACTTCAAAAAAATTAAATTAAATTAAAAAAATTAAATTTCTTTGTAGTTTATAACTGGTTTCATTTTATTCTGATGACAGAAGGAACCAAGAAACCCCCCAATTTAACACTGAGATATAAATGTGGCTATACTGTTTAAAGCAAAGAGTTTCGTATGCAGGTTATTCTGAAAATTTTAAATTCACATTTTATATCATGGTGGCTTTTCTCTTTTTCTCTTTTCTCCCAAGCAGGTTCATCATTACCTTCTTCCTTCCTTGCTGGGATCTGGGTACAGACAAAAGCTCAGACCATCAACACTACCTTTATCCCAACATACATGTACACATAAATCAACACACTGGTTTATAATCTAAAATTAAGCTTTTTTTTTTAACCAATTGAAACTGCCAAGAGAGCATAAAATTCAGACTGAATGTGTCAAGACTGACTTACACTTAATGAGCTGCTCCTGCCTAGTAATTAAATTTTATACTTAGAGTTGTGCAAACTAGATATACATTATTTTTAGATTTGATATCTTTGCATAAGATTAAGACCATTATTTTTCAGCAATAATAGAAAGTGTAGAAATAAAATGATGAGTAATAATACATTTTTATTCTAAAACAAGGATACAAATTTAACACCAAATCTATACATTTAATTTTATAAAAATATTTGGTGCCTCTAGGAATTTAGCTCTTTCAAAGAATAATTGCTTTGAAATTACTCAATGCTGAATTTCTTATGGATTAATTAAATTCAAAACTTATTTTTGAAAAAGAAATGTTAAATGTCTCTCTTGTAATTAGTATCTTGTGACTTCTAGGTTTGCAAATTAAAATAATTCCTGCATATTTAAGTCAGTTCATCATTACGAGTGAATACAATACTCTCTTTAATATTTATCTATTTATCTATCCATCCATAGATAAACATAACAGACACGTATTCATGAAAATATATCTGATATATCCTTTTTTCTAAATTAAATAAATTCCAAAATTCTGATTATTATAGCCGATTTAAAGCGGTTCAGAATACAAAAGCTGAGGTTCATCTATTTATTGCACTGTTTGAGAATATCTGATTCTTGCAAGGAAAAAAATAAGTGACATTCATAAGCTATGTTAAGCATAGATAAGAAGCTAGTAAGTAGAGCATGTATGAGTTAAACCGAGAGAGGATGGGAGGACTAAGAACACTGATTATTCATGAAGTATTAAATATGCATGAGGTACGAGAAGCAGTAAATAACAGGCTACATTAAATAAACATGAGACATTTTAAGCACTTATTATTCATGAGGTCTTAATGCAGCCACCCATTGATGACACCCATTTTGGCCCTGACATTTATATGCCCAAGAAACTCACAGAAAATCCACAGCTATTCAGCAAGTTAATTGGAAGCTACAGCTATTAACCCAACTAACGTGTTCTGTGTATCTGTGATAAAACAAGAGTGTGTCTTTTGCCATTGGCATCTTCCCCAGGTCAGCTCCCCAGCTTGAACCTCAGCTCTCATTCTGGTAACCATATCCTCACAGGAAAGTCAGAGAGAAAAGACAGTTGTGTACCATGGATTGGGTACTACAGATTCAGTATTGAAATCCTTCCAAAGCACTTGGATTCTATCCTGTGTTGACTTACTCCAGCTCTTTCTTCTTGCTTTATGCCATGTGTATTATTAATGTGAATCAAATTAACACCGTGATTCAGGCATTTTAATTTGGTCTGTGAAACTTTTTGTTCCACTGACTGGAAAAGCTTCCTTGTCAGTGGACTTGTAGTTTACTATTGTATTCAGGTGCTTCCCCACACGTAAGGGTATCAAGCCTTCTTGGTCTAATCAGTACTATCTTCTTGGTTATGCTATTGGCAGAGAATGGAATCTATATTTCTTTCAGGTGAATGTGCTGCAGCTTGTAGTTCTTTTTATCTTCACATAAGATAGACTTAATTTTCAAACAAATAACTTTGTTAACATAGGTAGACAAGGATACATACATGTCTGTAAAATGAGGTAAAAAACAACTCATGCTCCCTGGTTAAATGCACACAAATGCATACGCACAGAGAAAACCATAACCAATACACCTGTACATTGTAGCAAATGAGGAAATCTGTGTGTGTCTAGGAAATGATCATAGATAGCTAATTGTGTTGATGTGAATTAATTAGGATTACTCTTCTTTTCCAATGAGCTTTTGAGATCAAGTAAAATTGCAACTGTTAGCTTTGTTGGCTTGAAACAAGAATGTTCCTCATTCTGTTAGAACACAGCACTCCAGTCATTCCCCTACTTTGGTGATGAGCTCCTGCTGAGACCCTAGCATTTTCACTAAGTGAGGCTGACTCCTCACCAGGGAGTCAAAGGTTTCTAGGTTAAACAAACCTTCAGAATCCGTGTCAAACTCATGACTTTGACCTCTGAAGCAACATGAAACTGGAGCAACGTGAAAATTCTGTTTATCGTAACTGCCTTTGAAAAGTTTAGATCAAACCAAGATTTATACAGAACTTAATTTAGCAAAAATATAATGTTATTGAAATATTCAAAAGGCCCATAAGTGTGGTGTGGTTTATGCAGTTTTCCTGAAATGCTAGTATGCAGATGCATTTTTGACCCCCCCTTTCTAAAGTATGCGTTTTGTAACTGTTTTGTGATAGTGTCTCTGTATCCCAACTGCCCACAGCACATCTTTTTCTTCAGAATCTTCTTTTGAAATATGAACATTCCCCATAAGTAACACAAACTAAAAACAAACATGAATATAAATGTCAACTAAGCAGTTAAGTAGCAACTGCTATTTAGTGATGATTTGAAGAAATACAACAATGTATTTCTTACATTAACAATTTAGACCTGACTTAGTCAACGAACAAAGGAAAACAACATTTTCCACCATATGTCAATTTTTTGGAATCTATTTTTAATATTGATTTTTGGTTTTAACTTTTCCTAATTTATACAACATATACTTAGGAATACATGCATGTTCTACGCATATACACATACATGTAGTAACATGTATTATGTTATATATATTATAATACTGAGTATAAATGTAAAATATAATTTGTATACTACTATAATATGTATTTATACTAATTTATATTAATTTACCTTATAATGCATAAATATCTACTTACATCAATGCAATGATACATGTTAACGCTGCTTAGGCTGATATAATGTATCAAAAGTATCTGTGGCCATAAAAAGAAGAAAAAGGGATCTGTAAAAGTTTTTTTCTCAAAATACTGCTTTTTTCAGTACTTATTGGACAGATTCTTAAAAAAATGGCAAGTTCTGTATTAACTAATCTGGTTTGTCAACACTAAATAATTTCATTAAATGTGTTCTGGGATCTAAGTTTAGATTTGGGTTTATAAAAAAATGCTTTGTAATAAAGAAATCAGACTCTATTTTTAAAGAACTTATTTTGAGTATTTACACTGTGCCAGGAATTGTGTTATCTTTTGGATATAGAAAGTATTGAACATGACCTGCTCTGAAGGAACTTGTATGGCCATATGTACTTTCTAGGGTTATAAATAATTTGGAACTAGATAGAGGTGGTGGTTGCACAACAGTGTGAATATGCTATCATCAAATTGTTCACTTTTTGGGAGTGGGGCTCATACCTGGAGCATATGGAAGTTCCTGGGCCAGGGATGGAATCTGAGCCCAGCTGTAACCTACCACATAGCTGTGGCAACACCAGATCCTTAACCCATTGTGCCACAGTGGGAACTCCAAATTGTTCACTTTTAATTGCACAACTCTAAAGTGTGTGAATTTCAACTCGAATTAATAACAAAGAAAAAAATGCTGGTACAAGGAGAAAAAAATGGAGAGGAAATGCATCACAGGCACCAATTGCTGAAATAATGCCTTGATTTAATGAACTTTAATGAACTTTCATTTAGAATGAACCATAAGTAAGTGGGATATCATAATGATTAGAAATAAAAATGCACCTCTGTATCACAGGGTGAAAAGCTGGGTGCCTTCAGTCACCAATAACAGAAAAGCTCAACTCAAATGATTTAAACACAGGAAATTCATTATCTTACATAACCTGAAATTTATTGGTACAGTGTCCCCAGGTCTTGGTATTTAATCAAGAACCCCAGTGTTTTATTTTTTCGGTTCTGCCAAAGTCAGTGTGCTAGAAGCTCTGTTGTGGTAGCAACAGTTCTGTGTATTACATTCAGACACAGCAGCATCACATAGAATAAGAAAGATTATTTCTTCCTCATGGCTCATTTTAAATAATAGACAATTTTATTCTACAAGTCCCTGAAGATATTTCTTCACATCTTATTGGCCAGAATTGAATCAAATGACCACGAACTAATCATTTGAAAAGGAGAATTCAATTGCCACAGTTGACCTCAGACAATTTTAGATATACTCCCTGAGCTGGGAATAGAGTTATCTTCCCATAAGATGGGAAAATATTAAGGAGAAGGTAAAGTTATTTTAGTAGACAATCACTAGAGGCTGCTACAGCTGGTAATATAAAAATGCATACATATTATATGAACTATATGAGAACTAAAACAATTGTCTTGATATAGTAAAATTTTGTAATTGGTATACATATATACAATAAACAGTTTTGGCATGATTACATAAAAATTAGTGCAAAGTCTTGCATAAGACATATGAAATTCTTATTATTTTCTAATCCCAGTTTTTAAACTTCTTTAAAAGTCAATTTCAGTTCAAATTTAGGAGCTGTGTAGTACAGTAAAAAGAGTGTTGGAGTTCCTTGGTGTCTTGGTGAGTTAAGAATCTAGTATTGTCACTGCTGTGGCTCAGGTCACTACTGTGGCTTGAGTTTGATCCCTGGCCCAGGACCTTCCATGTGCCACTGGTACAGCCAGAGGAAAAAAAAAAAAAGAGTGTAGTATTTATTGCCGGAAAAACTTAGTTTCAACTTCTTTTCTATAATTTTTCAAATGATAATCCTGAGCAAAATGCTTTTCTTTAATTAAGCCTCACTTTCCTCATATAGACAGTAAAAATAAAAAAAATTTACTCTCTATTTTTAAAGATAAAGCATTTGTGTTTGGCACATATTATGTTATCTATTTTTGTTTTTTTGCCTTTTTTTGGGGGGCGGTGTCTGTACCCACCGCATATGGAAGTTCCCAGACTAGGGGTCGAATTGGAGCTGTAGCTGCCAGCCTACACCACAGCCACAGCAATGCCAGACCTGAGCTACCACAGTTCATGGCAACACTGGATCCTTATCCCACTGAGCAAGGCCAGGGATGAAACCTGCATTCTCATGGATATTGGTTGGGTTTGTTACCACTGAGCAACCACAGGGACTCTGATTTGTATTGCTTTATAAATAAAACAAAAATATATGGCAAACTAATGTCTTCATTAGACTTTCCCTTTTAATTGTCCTGTTTTAGTAATTGGCATCAAGTACAGACTCTAAACTGAATGAAAGCATTATTAATTATAATATATGATGTGAAGATCTGTACTTCCAACTTTTAATCATGAAGATAAATTGTGAAAAAGAATGCTAGAACCAAAATAAAGCCAATGATAACACTTTATTTATTTAGGTTCATTACCTGATCAGCTAGTGACAGAGCCGGTTTAAGTGATAAAGCAAATTATATCCTTCAGTCCAACTCATACAAAGAAAATAATGCAATGAGCAATTAACTGTAAATATATGCCTTTTAATAGAAATGTTGGTAGTTAACACCCACAGGGAACTTCCAGTCCTCTATAATTTTCTCAAGTCATCTTTTTTCTCTCTCTTGTTCAGCAAGGTGTAACATTTTTCCTCACAGAAAAATGACCTTCTTTTCCATTAATTTTCATACCTTTTTTACTCTGAAGCAAATTTATTTTATCTGTTACTTGGAAAGTTTTCATCAGAAGAGCCATGATTATGTGAATGATGTCCTTAAAGGAAGATGCTGTGATAGGACACTGCAGCCAGTGCTCTAAAGGAAAAAAGAGACTTCTGGATATTTGAAAGTTCAGCTTTTTAAATAACACCTGGACATGGTCAGCTGCTTTCATCATGAGTTTTTTGTTTTATTTTGTTTTGTTTTGTTTTATTCTCAAAGGAAGTTATCCACTTCAGTGACCTACCTGATACAGCTTCTAAAATACCTGTGAGCAATTTGGTCATTTACATTAATTGTGGGATGGTGTTCCCACAGGGATGTAGAAAACATTTTTAGACTTGGTGAAGAAAAAAGAAAAAGGCTCTTAATTAGAGAAAATAGGCTAAAAATGATTGCAAAGGATTTGCTTTGATGTGCAGAGTGTCAAATTTTCACTCCCCTCCTCAAACCTGTTCCCAAGAATATTCTTCATGTTCTATGTTCATTTGTAAGAGGTAAATTAGCTCTTCCAGAATCAATGATTAATTAAACTTGAGAAGAAAAGAACTAACTCAATGGGACATCCCATCTCTCTCCAAATACATAAAAGATCAGATCATTACAGCGCGCCTGTCCTTTAATCTACAGATTTTTTTTTTTTGGTCTTTTGTCTTTTCAGGGCCACACCCAAGAAAAGATATAATGAAAACACAATCAAGTTGATAAAATCTAAATATGGATACATCTATATGTTTAAACTTGGTCTTTATTACTATCACTTTCCCTAGTTCCATGTGACACTTTGGAGTTGTTAAGTCTCCAGTGATCTTTGTCTACAAAGAATATTACAATTTCATCCCCAAATTCTCATGCTAAGTGAGCAGGAGAGACATATCTTCAGTTATCATATCTTGCACACAACATTGTAATCTGATATTTTTCTTAACTTCCAAAGGAAGAATCACAACATTGTCAAATGACATATTAGTTGGATATGAAGATTTAATTTTACAACTTTTAAATGTGTGAAACCTTTGTGATTTTAATAGGGCAAACAAATCCTAACTGTGAACACAAAATTAAAACCAGTTTGAATGCTCGATGAAATTGCTGTTTTCATTTTGTTTAATGAGACAAGTTCTTTCTACTCTGAATAGAATTCAGCATTTTGGTTCCCTAGTGTATGCAATAATAAAATACTTTTACCTACTGTGTTAGATCTTAAAATTATATTTGTCTAAATATAAAAATGTAACTGTTGAGAAAAAGATCAAATAACACAAGGTGTAAATATAAACCAAATAGCATGATGGAATTTTATACTTATCTATATTTAAATTAAATGTAAATTATCTAAGACATTAAGAGGGTTTATTTTATGGTCATGTATATTTTTAAATTAAATTATCATTATTTGTGAGTATGTTAGTAAGAGCAGGGAAAATCAAATTGGCATTTAAAGTAAAAATGAAATGGTATTTGCCTGATAAAAGAGGGAAGCTAAATGTAATTCTAATAATTTAAGTACTGCTAAAGAGGATGATCTTGAAATGACTTGATCCTCTGCAATTAGAAGTTACATTACAGTGTTTACCCATTATGTTTTACCATATTTGCATCCTAGCTAATTTTATCTTTAGCCATAAATGTTCATTCACTCACATTCATTTTTCCACATGCTCAACAAATATTTTTTGAGCACATATTCTGTACCAAGCACTATATGAATTCTACTTAGAAAATAAAATGCATGAACACATTCACGCACATACACAGTATACACAAGGAAGATCAAGAGTGGGTAGAAAGGAAGCTGTAATCATGTTGCAATTTGGACAAGGCTGGCAGTCAAGTGATGGTGACATTTGAGCAAACCTGAAAGAAAAATGTGTGGAGATCAGCAAAGTGAATATACGGGAGAAAAACATTCTAGCCAGTGCAAGTGTTCTAAGATAGGAATGTACCTGGTTCTACCAAGAAGTAGCAAGGAGGCCTCCAGTGGATTGAGGAGAATGAGAAACAAGGAAAGTTTTGGCTTTTGTTCTTAGTCAAACGAGGAACTCCTGCAGGGTTTTGAAAAAAGGAGTCATGATTTGGTATCAGAGCAAGAATGGAAACAGACTAGTTAGAAGGATGTGGCAGTGGTCCAGGCAGAGACAGTGGTGACTCAGACTGGGATCCCGTTTGCGGTGGTGGTGAGAAGTGATCAGATTCTATACAGTTTTAAAGGTAGGACCAACAGGATTTCCTGATGAACTAGATGTGAGGTGTGAGGAAAAGATCAAAGGTGTCCCTGAAATATTTGGTCTGAGAACATTTCCCATCAAATCTCACGTAAAAGCTGTGCATTTGGGGACATGAGAAGATTAGAAGGTCTGCTCTGGACAAGTTTAATGTTGATATTTGTTATGGATCTGAGTGGAAATAGCAAGTAGACAATGGGATAATTGGGTTCAATGTTTGAAACTTCTTTGACAGAAATATAAATTCTGTATCTTCCAGGTTATAATGATATTTAAAATCAGGAATGTGAATGAGATCACTAAGTGAATGAGTATGGACAGAGAAAATGATCAGGGCACAAGAACTATGAGAACCAAATATAAATGTTAACAATGTATGAATTTGAATTTATTCTCCAAATACTAGTTATTTTTACTTTTTTTTTTTTTGTCTTTTGTCATTTTAGGGCTGCACCCGCGGCATGTGGAGGTTCCCAGGCTAGGGGTCTAATTGGAGCTCTAGCCACTGGCCTACACAACAGCCACAGCCACGCAGGATCCGAGCCGCGTCTGCAACCTACACCACAGCTCATGGCAACGCCGGATCCTTAACCCACTGAGCGAGGCCGAGGATCAAACCCACAATCTCGTGGTTCCTAGTCGGATTCATTAACCGCTGCACCACAATGGGAACTCCCCAGTTATTTTTACTTTTTAATTGTGCTCAAAATATATAATCTAATAACAAATATATTTAAGGAATTACAGGTATAGTTGCATCATATATTTCTTTGATGTTTAAAGTTTAATGGTGGGTTTCAGTAGAAATAAATCAAATTAAAAACATGATTTCCCATTTTGCTAACTGGGTTTTTTTTTTATCCATTTGTCTGACAGTATTATATTCTTTACTGATATTTTCAAAACAGGATGACTCTATGCAATGACATTTTCCAAAGGTCTAAAGTCTATGTTTAGATTGAAAAGAAAGTGAAAATATGAAATCAAAGATATAAAATTTTCTTTAGTAAGAAAACAGAATAAATGTATTTTCATCAAGCAAATTCTGTTTTGACTGGTGCAGTTAGTATTCTGCTATTTGTTTTTGCCGAAATTATCTTAATTTTCAGTTTCCAAAATTTTTGGTTGACTCAAACATAAAAGGATAAAGGATTTAACATTATTAGATACAAAATCTGCTTGCTATTGTTTTTTCTTTTACTAGATACTATATGTGTCATTTTCCATTAAATTATACATGCTTTTAAAATCCTAATTAAATACTTTTGTTTTTAATATTTCTTTAGAGTATAGCATTATGATTATTTATGTGTGGCTATGATTATTTAAGCACTGGAATCACATCCAAATTTCCTTTGAACATGATTCATTCCATGTTAAATTCAAATTTGTTTGGTAACACTTCAGTGTGTTTAACCTGCATTGTGAAGTTGATATATGGTAATATTTATTTGTTTCTAGTATTATTCTATAGCACATGATTACAACCATCTATTTTTCTTATTTAAACGTACTAGAATGCACATATTCACATGCATAATATATAATCCTTCCCAGTCACAGTCCTTCCCTCCAACAGAGGTAACTAATCTCCTGATTTTTTGTTTGTTTGTTTCAGTTCTTTGCATTTCCTACTGTTTTTTGTGTATTTACACAAATGATTGTTTTGTTAAACAAAACATTTACTTTTGCTTATTTAAAAGTTTGTACCAATGCTGTGTAAATGGAAAGCAGGATGCGTCCATATTCTGGACATTTGCTAATAATCTGTTAATAATCCCATTCTGCCCTTTGTTTTCCGTATAATCTTCATCAGGCTTTTCAACCCAGCATTTTTTTTTCTCCCTATGCTAATTAGTAAAATTCAAGCATTTAGCCTTGAAAAATTGCAAGTTCTTCCTGCTAAGAGTTCACTAAAAAATCATTTCAATGTGGAGAAGAAATATCTCCCCTTCTGTTTTAGTTACAAGAAAAGTAAATACTATATTTAGTATTTTGTATATAAATACACACACACACACACACACACACACACACACACACATCTTGATAATGCTTAATACAAAGCAGTCTTACAAACTAAGACTTGCAAAAACAGTCCATAATTTTTAAGAATGTTATAATTCTAACTGATCTTCTTACACTGAATAATAATAATAACAATGTCTCAATTGATGTATCATTCAAAGTCTAATTAGGTAACCCCTAGAATGTTTAAAAGAAATCAGTCAAGGTTGTAAAGTACTCCTGGACCAGGACAGTGGGATGTTGTTAACCACCCTGGGGCTGAAAGGAGGGAAAAGGAGAGAGAAGCTATAGAGGAAGCTGTAGCTGTAAGTGGAGTAGGATATGACTTTGGATCCATCACTATCCTTTTGTGTCTTGACAAGAAAATAGCTTTGACACTGAACACACAAATCTCAGTGCCCTCCCATTTTCTTCTTCTGTGCCAGTGATTCTCAATTTTTGAATCTAATACAAGTCAGGGAGTAAAGTAGCCTATTAATTGTTATCCATACATTTTAGTTTCCTGGAAAGAAGCGGCATAGGTGTACCTAGAGGGGCAGAGGAGACTCTGAGAAAACTGGTGATATAATTTACTCGAAGAGATAAATAGTTGTGGATTTTCTATATTAAATTCTAGCAATTTCTTTAGCCAAATTCTCAAGCTCTATGGACACATTTCTACATTCCAAGGTACCGTAAGTGGCAGTTTTCATAATTTTTCCAACATTATCTATTATAGGTTACCATTTTTCCAGCCCGATATAGCAGTTTGGTTGACAATTTTCCAAGTTCAGCAAATAATTTCCTTACTTTTTTTTTCAGACTTTGTGAACCCCCAGGCCCCAAATTCATACAATCTGTTTTAGGTTTTTATCACGACAGCATCCCATTCCTAGATGGTAGTTTATGTATCAGAGTTTGCTGTGTAACAAAAAAAAAAAAAAAAAAAAAAAGAAAAGAAAAAGAGAAAAAAAAGAAAGCTAAGATTTAAATCTTAAAAAAATCTGTTTGGCTTAACAAACATATTGTCTTAAATGCTAACTATTTCATTTAACTTATGATTATTTTAGTGCCAGGTAGTTCTCCTGGTCTGAGGGAGTTCAAATGAATTTCTGATGGGATCTATCCTGTGCCTGCAGACAGCTGCCCTGTAGGCAAGATGATCTGAAATGGCCTCTCTCATATCTCTGCAAGTTAGTGAATTGTGAAACAGGGTGCTTACTCCTCTCTCATATGTCTGCTCAACTTCCTGTGCACAATTATGGCTTATATGGTTCATGTTAGTCATTTCAAGTCTCTACTTGCATCACAGTTCTTATCATCCCACCGGTAAAATCAATCCCATGCCATGTCCAGATTCGAAGATCTCACTTCCTAATGGAGGAGAAACCTCTGCTAGCTTGCATCATACATGTCACCAGAGATCAAAGCACAAATGCTTTTAAAGGCTTTGAAATTTTGGTGTTGTTACTGTAGCATATCCATCCTATCCATTCAATCCTATCCTAATAGAAATAATGGTATTGTTCCTAGAAGTAAGGTCACCCTGTCAGAAGCCTAAAATAGCTGGCATTATTTTAAGGACCAGGTGATGGCCAATTAAGAAATTGATTCCTGGGAATGTTTCCTATGTCATTCACTGGCAAAACGTGTAGTAAAACTCATCAGATACAACTTAGAAGCCAGGTCATTTACTTATTGAACTTTTAGACCTTGGAGAAGATATTCTGGAATTGAATTATAATATTGTGTAACGATCACTACTGACTGGATTTGACCAGGTATTACATGACAATAATGAGTTCAGAAAATAGATTGTCCTCAAGCCAAAATAAAAGGTAATAAAGAAATCTGAAAAATTCAGGGTATACAAATAATGAAACAGTAAACTGCCTTTTAATCTTTTCAGAAGGAGGTAAAATCCTGAAAATATGTGAGCAACAAAGGCCTTTGAAATTTAGCCTAGAAGCAAAAGTCAGATTAAGAGTATAGGCTGCTTTCTTATTGCAAAAGCTTCTCAGCTGATTAAGATGATTCAGGAAAATATAGTAGTATAATGATATGACAACTAGTAATACCTGTCAGAGCATAAAATGATTCAGGACACAAATCAGAGTAGGGGCTAGATTTGCCAGAGAAGTCTGAGAGCTTAATTTGAGAAAGAGGCATTTGACAAAAAAATAAAGGTAGCAGATCTAAAAAAGATTTTTCAAAAATAACTGCCACAAGGAATTGACTAGATTCAAATGGATGGAAATGGAGACTGCAGTACTGCTAAACAAACCCCGAGTTAGATTTGAAAATCACTGTGACTCTTTGAAAGTAAATAGCCCCTGGGACCCCAATATGCTGTGGGTATGAAGGCACTGTGAAAGCAGAGTATATTCCACAACAACCACTGGGGATGAGGGCAAATGAAATGCCTCTTTTTTAGTCAACTCACTGACATTAACAATATACCACAGAGTGTAAGGCTTAAACAATAGAAGTTTATTTTCCCAAAGCCCTGGAGAACAGAAACTCAAGATCAAACTGACCCTGAGTGACTCTATGGAACTGAGCCCCCATATCCATCCAATAAGAGCAAAGAAAACAGTCTTGCTTGTCACAGTCACCAAGGCCCTGGGGTTATATAATTCAAGTATAAACCCACATGGCCTGTCTAATGTAACTAATTTTTACTGAAAATTAAAGAAAAATGTTTTTCAAAAGTAAAAAAAATCATTTAAGATTTTTGTTCTTATTGCAGTAAAATAAAACTGGTAAACTGGAGCAAAAAGCAAAATTTTTAAACAGAAATTTTTAAAAAAGAAAACCTACCCTATAAATGAAGGAAATCAAATCTATAAACTAAAGAACATAAATGAGTGGAAGGAATAAGTGAAAACTTTATATTGAAATGTATCAGATATCAAGTAGCCCTCCGATGAAGTATAGGGACTTTAATACAGAACAATATAAGAGGAACCAAAACAGTAAACAATAAACTGATATATAATCTGGCAATTAATAGAATGTATGTATGTTTGCATAAACAATAATCATTTGAAAATATCATGTTCAATCTCAGTTGTAGTCAGGACATGTTAACGGACAGAAAAAGTAATATTTTTAGTTTTAAATTTTATTAGCAAAAGTTTATTAGTACTGGAAAAGTATAAAGATTTCCAGATTCCCAGTCTTGTTAAGAGCATGAGGATATTAATTCAGCAAACAATCACTGAATCTACAATATGCCTGGCACTCGGGATGAAGCAGTAAAGAACACAGAATAAAATGCCCACCCTTATCAAGTTAATGTAATTATTATTATATTTCACAGTTTTTTAAAAGCTGGAAAGTGTTATGAAGAAAAGTAATATAAGAGTAGGAAAAGGAATTACCAATTACAAAATGACAAATTATATTTTGATATATCCAAGAGCAATGCTGACAATAATTAACGGCACTGGCCACTCAGTAAAATTGCTGGCTGCCCAGGGCACTGGAGCAAGGTTTGAAGCCCTTCTGTTAGTCAAGTGTTTGTTTATCTTCTGGTTGCTGGGTCATAGAGCTCCTCAGGAAGACACAAAGTGGCTGGGGGGAATTAGGAAGGCTTGGGGTAAACGATACTTACTATGCAAGTATGGAATTATTTCCTCTTTCTAGGAACTAGTCTGATCATATCAGAATATACTGGTTTAATATCAGCTTAGTACTGAACTTTAAAAAGACTAAAGATCTGTATGTTTGAGGAATCCTCTAACACACACAAAACTAAACACGCTACCACTCTATTTCTATTCTGAATATAACATGCACACACAAACACATATTTACACTTACAGTAATATATATATATATATATATACACACAAGCTTTATATACAGAGAAGCATATAAACATATATCATTTCTTGTAAACACATATACAAAATTGAAAACAGTAACTAACTTTTGGAGATAATATGGAATGAAAAAAATATTGGTGAATTTTAATATGAATAGAAAGACAATTTTAACTCTTTTACTGTTATATCGCATTTTCATAAGGAGAATGTAGTCATTTTTGTATCCCTGTATCACTGAAAATAATAATCTTTGTTGAATGTACTTAATATGCTATTTCCCATATTAAGAGGAAAAATGAATAAAACCAATCCATAATTTACAATCAAGCAAAATGAATAAACACTTTCTTGGTATTTTATTATCAGAATCTCACAGACTACTCAAGGAAGGTAGAGGTGGCTGAATATAAATTTGTTGCAAAGTGGCAGCTTTTGCCACATGTCTTTGTCACTTCCTTCGTGGTTGTTTTGTTTTCAGGGAAGACACTGGTTCTTCAGCTCATCAACCAAAATGAACATCTGTTCTTTCAAGTGGAGAGAATCCTGCAAAGATTGAAGAGCATTTTGCTGACAAATACTGCGTGCAATACATCTTAGATACTGTCTTGACTAGTACATGACATATTTTTCAGGGCTCTTCTACATTTATCTCTCTCTTGTTTTTTTTTTTTTTTTCTCCATAACCATCATTAACTTCTAAGAGCCTAGTATGTGATAGGCAAATGGAGATCTGAAAACAGAAAATAGAGCATTTGGCCTTGTTTAAGATAGATTCTATTCTTGTGATTGCGATTATTACTCTTTCTTTGCTTTTGTTTTGGAGGATTTGCTGTGTATGCCTGAAGTAAAATATATGCAATCTTAGCTACTCAAATGATGCACTAAACTTCAAAATGAGCATGAAAATGTACTGTGAAATTCTTTATCACCCAACCTTTCTGTGTATTACATTTCTTATTTCTTGCCTGTAAAGTCGAAGAATAGTCTGTCAAGAAGGGACAGTCTCTTTAAAATCGTCTAGGATTTTATTGATGAGAAGATTGAAGATGATAGAGATTGATCTTATTCTTAAGGAAATGGAAGATCTTAGAGACAGGATGATTTGCTCATAGTTACATCATGAGTCCTTGGCAATGGGATAAGAGCCCAGACTTAAAACCTGTACGTGCTAAAATTATTAATATCTCTCTTTTACAGAAATTCAATCCTTTGAGTCAAAGATGATATTATGCTAACAATTTTTAAAATATGTTCTTTAAAATATGTCAGTCACTAATACTCTTCAGTAGAAATTTGTGGTCGTTTCTCCTCTAGACACAGGATTGCAATGTTCCTAAAGCTAGATGTGCTTTGATGGAAAAAATAACATGGGTGAAAACATACAATTTGCCTACTTCTGGCCGAAAATGTTGAGCCTGGGCTTAGTTTACCACACACACTCCTTCCAGCCTTAACAAACCTGGAAACCCAAAGATGGAGTCTATTTAGCCTGGGCCCTCAGGTAAAGACAAATTAAAGTAGAGCCCCAGCTCACCCTCAGTGGATATTCACCACATGATATAATAATGCTTGTTTTGTCAGCAATTGCAAATGTGGGGTTGTTTAGCGTGTCACATATATATGCTGTATACATACACATAGGTTTGCTTTCTTCATATATCTGCCCTGGAATATAAATGATCAAATATAAGATTTGAGGCATAGGTCTCATCAGTTATGCAGTGAAATTGTATAGGATCACCAGTCACTTTCACCTCCTTTGTTTTCCTAACATAATTTGGGTCTGCTGCCCCAGCCTAATGGCACATTTAGCCATCTCACTCCTGGGTTAGATGCAGATCATATCTTCTTCTTTTACATTTTCTAGTGCATTTAATCAAGTTTTTTTTTGTTGTTTTTGTAACTGATATGTTTGTTAGTTTTGTTAGCAAATGTCAAGTGGAAACGTCCCATTTGAAACCATCTAGAACATACAATGCTGTGTTAATTTCTGCTGTATAGTAAAGTGATTTGGTTATACATACATATAAAAATATATATTTATAATTTATTGATTTAAAAATTTAAGATCTTAAAAACATTTTATTGAAAAAAAAATTTTTTTAGAAAGCCAATCAGAAAGATAAGTTTTCTATGTTGTTACATATGTGAAAATACTTTTATTTCACCCCCACATTTGACTATTTTGGTCATATATGATTCTAGGGTCAATGATAGTCAAAACTTTGAAGAGACACTTTGTAAGTCACTTGGCATCAAAAATTGTTAATAGACATCTTATGCCAGCCTTATTCTTGCTAATGTGGAGATAGCAAGAATAATTCTCAAGACCACAAATAAACTCTTTCTTTATTTGCAGCATTCTGAATTATTTTCAATAGTTACTTTTACTATTATTACTGAAAATTTCAGCAGGTGTAGTGGTTTTTTGTAAAAATCATGAGTATATGTCCAGATATATGTGTATGTAAAGTAGCTTTCTGCCGGATATTAGTAGATTATCTAAATATAAATATTAATTCAAGTCAGGTATATTTTCAACTATAGTTTATAACCCTAAATTCTGTTTTCTCTTGTTGATACTCTTATTATATGAATGTTCAAACTTAGGTCTTTGTGTTATTTCTAACCTTTCCTATTACATTTTATATCTCTTTCAATTACTGTTGAAACTTCTGGAAGATTTTTACATTTTAAATTGCAGGTCACTTACACGTGCAGTCTCTTCACATTCTATTGACATTTTTGCTATAGGAATTACGGTTTTTGTAAATTATTTCTTATTTTCTGATTGCCTGCCCTTTAGAAAAGTTAGTTGAATTTTTTTCTGAATATAAAATGCTTTTGATTTATGCTATAATATTTATTAAATACTGTTATGTTTTTCTTCGGTCTCATAGATCCAGTTTTTGGCTACACCACTTGTCCTCATTTTTCATAGTACATTTTTCCTTAATATTATTTACCTTTTTCAAATATTTTTTTGTTTTTGTTGTGCTTTTATATTTGAGAATGTCAACCAAAATTGAAAATAATTCAGAATGCTGCAAATAAAGAAAGAGTTTATTTGTGGTCTTGAGAATTGCAATTCAGGTGACACAGATTTAAGTTAAACCAAAAGAGGCTGCTAGGGAAGAGAACAGTCAGGTGCTTGTAAAGGCAAAAGGCATGAAGCTTATACTCTGATACAAGAAGGGAAATATTTGTCATTAAGGGATGTCTGTCATGAGTTGATTTAGGATAAGTGTCCAATAAGTATCTTGAATTTCTGGTAAATGTTCTGAATGCTTTGTTAGGACAATAAGTAGTCAAAAGTTCAGATTCCACCCAGGCTGAGATGTGCACAAGTCACACTTCCTCACCAGCCTCCCTGCTTCATTTTAGAGACCTCTCTTAGCAAGACTAACTCCATTTAGATCTTGTTTCCACAGGAGCAGCACTATGAGAAATAGCATTTTTTCCTTGTAGTGGGGCTAGTCTGTTTATTTTCCTGAATTAGTTGCCTCTAGACTTCTTCTGAGCATCTGTGGTCTATTATGAGCAGATTAAAATAAGGATGCGCCTATGTTGGAATGCTTTAAAGTAATATTACTTATTGAATGGAAAAATGCTTAGATTTTTCATTTTTCATCTGTGTCCCCTGTAGAGTTCTATAATGACCCTTGACTATGTTCTGTTTTTAAGCCACATGAGCTCCCCATGTTTGCTGCAATTAGAAAGTAATTCTCACAGCTGCAACCTGGAAGCAAGTGATACTTTTTATGCCGGAGGGAAGGGCAGGGCTGGTTCTGGGTCCAGTCTTGGTAAGTGGTCCATTATTTATTTAACCATACTAGCAATTCTTAAACTTTTTGGCTTATTTATTTATTTTTTTTTTCTTTTTGTCGTGGCTAGGGGTCTAACAGGAGCTGTAGCTGCCGGCCTTCGCCACAGCCACAGCAACGCGGGATCCGAGCCACGTCTGCAACCTACACCACAGCTCACGGCAACGCTGGATCCTTAACCCACTGAGCAAGGCCAGGGATTGAACCCGCAACCTCATGGTTCTTAGTCGGATTCGTTAACCACTGAGCCACGATGGGAACTCCAAACTTTTTGGTTTTAGAACTCAGTTCTACACTTTCATTTATGTGAGTTATCTCTTCTAATGTTTATTATATTAACAGTTAAATCAAAAAAAAAAAAACAACCCATTTTAAACCCAAGTATACAAACACACATTCCATTAGCCTTCAAAGAGACGATGTTACCACATCATGTGGTCTCTGAGAAGTTTTCCCCTACGCATCGTGGGAGAATGAGAGTGAAAAAAACAATGATAATACTGAGTTTATATTATTGCAAAAACAGCCCTTGGACCACAGTTTGAAAATCACTCAACCCTTTTACTAAGTGGTTTTGCTAGGGTAAATAATGTTTGGAAGTAATATAACTTTTTCACATTTTTTTTCATTATCTTTACTAGCATTTAGTCAGAATTTTTACAAGTTACCACTGAGTGGTACGTGGAGACATGTTACCTCTTTTTATCCTGCTCTGCTTTACATGACATAAAAGTTGGTAGACACACTGCTCATTCCTATATGTTGCATCACTCTGAGCTTAGACTCCTCTGTTGGAAAAATGTGGCTAACTCTGCAGCAATCTTCTTTATTCAGGTATGATTATTCACTTCTTTGCATGTTCCAACAGTTTCATCCCATCTGCTCTCTGTTTCTTTGTAGTCAGTCTCCTTTCCTCAACGCCTGACTCCAGCAGGCACTGATCTGCCATCACTATTGTTTCACCTTTTTTAGAACTTAAAAAAGATGCAGTTATACAGTATGAAGTTTGTGACTGCTTTATTTAAATTAGCATAATGCCTATGGGCTTCAAGCATGTAGTGTATATGGGCAACTTGTTGTTTGTTATTGCTTAGTAGTTGAATCAATTTTATTGCTTATCCATAGACATTTTAGTTGTTTATCAATTTTTGCTATTCTGAGTAAAGCTGCAATTCTGTACAAGTCTTAATGGTGACAGGTTTTCATTTAATTAATTTGTTTTTAAATACACTACTTTTTTATTTTAATCTTGAAGTGATTTGCCATCTGCTGCAAACATAAATCATTTTTTTCATTTCAATAAGGGGACAGAAGATGAAATAGAGATATTAAATATATTGATCTGAAACAGAAATTTTTGATACAAGGTCAGTTACAATGGAGAAATTATACTTCAGGGCATTTTGATAAATTCAAAGGTATTGAGAACATTTTATTATAAAGAGTCATAACAAAGAACTTTTAAATAAATGTATTTGTCTTAAGTACTTATGATCTAAAATTAGTGTTAGATTAAAATAATCAGACTTTTTAAGATTTTTAAAAAACGTCATTGGTCTTAGAGAATATTTTAAAAGGTATAAGTCATTACTAGGTGTTTTGGAGAATACTGGGTCTTACTAAGACTAGCGAAATTCTGGGTCCTTAAAACTCCTATTTTTAATTTTTGTGGCCTTTCTGATTTTACAAAATATTTATTTTATCCAAAAATATTTATTTTATCCAAATACTTGCTGAGCATCATTATGTGTTAGGTAGTATAATAGATAGAAGAGATGTGAATATGCACAGAATATTCATAGTCAGCTTAAGACAGTGTCCCTGTAACTGTGGACAAAAGAGAGACAAGTTTTTGAGTGTCCATCCTATATTCTAGTCATTTGTTTCCTAGCCAGTTTTGGGGTTCTATACTCTTCACTCATATTTCACCTCATCAGTGGAGTTTCACGTGTGTAACTCTAACCTCTGAGTGAAATACACTATCTTGTGGAAGGTTAACCAAATTCTTTATTAGTGTTGAGGCTTCTGAACTCTGATTGGAATTCTTTAGTAAGAACCTATTCTTTTCCAAGTTTAAAGGTGTTTTTTTAACAACTCACTTACTGGAGACACCGTACCCACAAGTTAGAATCATGGAAAGTCTTTTATTTTTGTACCAATGCACAATCAACTATAACTCTCTAAAAAACAGATAATGAGGAGGAAATATGGATTGAGCTAATGCATAAGTGAAAAATGATGATGAATAAATGAAAAACTATTCTTTATACTTAGGGGCAAAATTGCACTTTCCATTAATTTCACAGGCTAATACTTCCCTATTAAACTATTTTAATTATGTAACTTTAAGAAGCTTAAAAAATAAAGCAAACAGAAGAAAAATTCAGAGAACAATTTCAATAATAGACTAGATGTGCTACCACTGTCCAAGGAAGCTGAAACTGGCTGGGAAAACAGAGAAGTCTTTATTCGCTTAATATAATTCTTCAAAAAATAAAATAAAATTTTCTTCTCAAATAGCTAACTCTAGTGCTAGATTTACACCAATTTATACTATGGATATTCAGAAGTTTTTATGGACTTATATACTGAAACTAGTTGTTCGATTCTATTCAACAAAGTATTATTACACTAATAAAATCGATTCTGATTCCAAATTCATTCTGTGACATGATTTGGGGATTGACATATCGTGTAAAAAATATTTATTAAAAATACTAACTACTAATCCATATAAAAAAAAACTCTAGAAAAAGACAGATAAAAGGGCTAAAACCCCCTTTCCCCTAAACTGTACAAAATGTTATAAAATTACATCCAAAAATGTCATATAGTAACCTCTTTCCTTCCATTTATTGGGGGGAGGTTAATGCTGTTTCTTTGGAAAACATTGGAAGCCACTTTAAAAGAAATGTTACCAATGCTTTTTATTAAAATATCTCATTGAAAATAAAACGAACCAATAAGACACCAAAAAACTCCTTACTTTGATTCCCACTTTTTTCACCACCCTTTCCCAAATTCATCTTATAAGTCCTCCAAGAAAAGAAAAAAAAAGTATATCACTGTTTTCAATTTGAAATAAGTTGAAAAAAGGCAATATTGACTATTGAAGGTAGTTTTCTTTTGTCAGCTTGAATCAGAAGCCAAAGACTTTATAGATGTATGCATGCATTTTTGTAAGGCTGATCTCTAAGCCTACATAAAGCCTCTGACTTCCTGACTACATGTTGTACCAAACTATAACACAAACCCTCTTTATTATCTGCAATAGAACATTACATAACTGGGACAAATCCAGATAGGAGGTATTTTTGTGATTTTACAGTGAAGTCATAAAACAAAAGCTTAGAATTACATGTCTGTATGAACTTCCCTGATCCAGAAAACCCTTTCCCTCTAAGCATCACTTTTGCTGTGTCCCACAGATTTTAAATTGTAATTTCATTTTCATTGTTAAAAATATCTTTAAATTTTTGTCATGATTTCTTCTTCTACCCCATATTATTTAGAAATATGTCATTTAATTTTCACATATTTAAAGATTTTAATGTTGTCTTCTTGTTACTAATTTCTAGTTTAATTCCGTTGTGATCTGAGAGCAGACATTATATAACCTGTATTGTTTTAAACTTGCTAAGGTGCATTTTATGGCCCAGAATGTGGTTTGTCTTGGTAAATGTTCCAAGTGAGCTTGAGAAAAATGTGTATTCTGCTGTTGTTGGACAAATAGGCTACAGATGTCACCTATATCTCCTTGATACTGAGTTTGATTCTTGTTATTGAGTTCAGCTGTCCTTACTGAAATTCTACTTCCTGGATCCGTCCATTTTTGAGAGAAGTGTATTGAAATCTCCAGCTACGATAGTGACTTTACCTCTTTACTCTTGCAGTTCTGTCTGTTTTTGCCTCACATATTTGATACTCTGTTGTTATTCATATACGTATTAAGAATTGTTATGTCTTCTTGGAGAACTGAGTCCTTTATCATTATGTAATACCCCTCCTTCTCACTAATAAATTTTCTTAATTTGAAGTTGGCTCTGTCTGAAATTAATATAGTTATTCCTTTTGTAAATTTTGATTACTGTTGGCATGGTATATTGTTCTCTGTCCATTTACTTTTAATCTACATTTTTTAATCTACATTTAATCTTTATTTTTTATTTTTATTTTTTTTTTACTTTTTGTCTTTTTAGGCTGCACCTGCAGCATATGGAGGTTTCCAGGCTAGGGGTCGAATCAGAGCTGTAGCTGCTGGCCTGTGCCACAGCCACAGTAAATTGGGATCTGAGCTGCATCTGCAAATTACACCACAGCTCACAGCAGTGCCACATCGTTAACTCGCCGAGCGAGACCAGGGATCGAACCTGTGTCTTCATGGATGTTAGTCAGATTTGTTTCCGCTGAGCCATGCCAGGAACTCCATGTGTCTACATATTTAAAGTGAGCCTTTTTTTTTAGACAACATATACTTGGGCCATGTTTTATGACCCATTTTAACAATCACTACCTTTTAATTGGACCGTTAATATTCAAAGTGATTATTGATATATGGATTAGTATCTACTCTGTTCATCACTGTTTTCAATTTGCTGCCCTTCCTCTTTGTTCCTGTTTTTGTCTTTCAGCTTTTTTTCCGCCTTTTGTGGTTTTAGTTGAGTACTTTATATGGTTCTATTTTTTTCTTTCTTAATATATCAATTATATATATATATTTTTAACTTAGGTGGTTTCCCTCTGGCTTGAAATATATAATTAATCCAAGTCCATTTTCAGATAACACTATCCTGCTCACCACTAGCATATACTTTATAGCAACAGACTAATTCTAATTGCCCTCTCCAATCCCTTGTAACATTGCTGTCACTCATTTCACTTATATATAAGCATATAAAGCATATCTTATGTATAAGATATGTACCGAAGGATACACAGTTGAACATATTCTTGCTATTATTTTGAGCAAACTGTTATTTCTTAGACCAATTATGAATAAGAAAAATAAAAGTTTTATTTTATCTTCACTTATTTCTTCTTTAGTACTCCTCCTTTCTTATGGAGATCTGAATTTCTAATCTATATCATTTTCCTTTTCAAAAAACATTTCGTATGAGATAGGTCTACTGGCAACTGATTACAATTTTGTTTGAGAAAGTTTTGTATTTCTCTTCCACTTTTGAAAGATAGTTTCACAGGATATACAATTATAGGTTCTTGTTTTTCTTTTTTTCTCTTGACAGTTAAAAATACTTCACTATACTCTCTCTTGTTTGCATGGTTTCTGAGGAATTGGATGCAACTCTTATCTCTGGCTTCTTTCAGGATTTTTCTTTTCTTTATCTATCTTTGATTATTCTGTAGTATGAAGGTCAGCTGCCTAGGTGTAGTTTTTGGTTTTGGTTTTGGTTTTGTTTTGTCTCTCCCCACCCCACCCCTTTTTTTTTGGGGGGGGGGTTGCACGTATAGCGTATGGAAGTTCCCAGGCTAGGGCTTAAAATGGAGCGGCAGCTGCCAGCCTACACCACAGTCACAACAACGCCAGATCCTACACTGCAGCTCATGGCAAGGCCGGATCCTTAACCCACTGAGTGAGGCCAGTGCTGGAACCTGCGTCCTCATGGATACTAGTTGGGTTTGTTAGCACTGAGCCACAGTGGGAGCTCCTGTTTTTTTGTTTGCTTGTTTGTTTGTTTGTATGTATCCTTCTTGATATTCTCGGAGTTTCCTGGATCTGAGGTTGCTGTCTAATATTAATATGAGGAAGTTCTCACTCATACTGCTTCAAATATTCTTCTGTTTCCTTTTCTCTTTATTCTCCTGGTAGTCCCATTACATATATGTTACATCTTCGGTGGTTGTCCCTCAGTCCTTGGATATCCTGTTTTTTATTTTTTCTGTTTTAATTTTTTTTTCTATTTTTTTTTTTTGAGGATTCTAGTGATACGTCCTCTAGCTCAGAGATTCTTTCCTCTGTCAAATCCAACCTACTAATAAGACCATCAAAGGCATTCTCCCCTTCTGTTAGAGTGCTTTTGATCTCTAGGGTTTCCTTTTTGTATTTCAGATTGCCACCTCTCTGCTTACATTGCCCATATGCTTTTGCATTGAGTTTAAACATTAGAGCTCTTAGTACCCTAATCTTAGTTGTTTTAAATTCCTGGTATGATCATTCTAACCTCCTGTCGTGTCTGGTTTGTCGTCCTTGTTCCGTCTCTTCAAACTGTATCTTTTGCCTTTGGTATTCTCTGTAATTATTTTTGACAGCCAGATTTGATTTGGGTGAAAGGAACTGCTGTCAGGACGCCTTTGTGAATGTGGTGGTGAGGTGTGGGGCAGAAGTCCTGTACAATCTTATGATTTGGGCTCAGTCCTGTAGTGAGTCTGTGCTTGTGGACTGTGAACTCCACAAACGCTTCTCAGTTTTTTTCTCTCCACTTCGGTGAGACAGGATGGCTAGAGTTGCTGAAGTTGTGCACTTCCCTTCTCACGTGGAAAGTGGGAGCCTGCTGGAATCAGGTATTTCCGTTTCCTAGGTCAGTGAGGCTCCGTATAAGCCATCTACCCTGAGGGCAGGCCTTGAGGAGAAGAACGGAGTGCTTTGACATTTCAAAGAAAAATTTTTTTTCCCTCTTCCTCTGCTTGAAGGCTGAGGGGATTCTGCTCCTATAATTACTGTGGGAATCAGCTGAGTTCCTGGAGGTAAATCTTACAATATTGTGCCCCTCACCCCCATGACAAGGTGCCCCTGGAGTGTTTCGCTCTCAGAGTTACCAACACTGTGCCTCCAACAAATCTGTCAATTATGGTTCAGGTTTTCCTCCTCCAGTACTGGTTCTCTGAGCAGTTTCCACTGGTGAATGAGTCTCTGATGCAATAAGCCCTGCATCTCTCTGTTTGCCTGTCTCTCTAAGGGGCAGTTGTTAGCCTGTGTCCTCCCCACCACCAGGGATCCAAGAAGAGCTGTTTACTTGTTTTAGGACTGAGTGGAGATTCCCAAGCTCCTTATACACAACTAGAAATTGGAAGTTCCACAAATTATTGAAAAGCAAGAAAACAGGTAAAAAGATAATAAGTGAAATCAAGGAATGATAAATATATTGGAAATGAATTACTGAGTTCAATAGCTAATTTCTTAAAAAGCTTCTAAAGGAATACATTTTAATAACTATTTGGGGTTATCACAGGAATTTAAAGCATTTCACTGCCATATTTATTAGTCTAACCCATTGCATCAACAAGAAAAACCAGCAAACAAATCTAGTTTAACAAAAAAGCCTGAAAAGGTATTCAATAAGACCTAGTTTCTATTGCTAATAGAAATCCTAACTGACAAAATAATTAAACATTCCAAGTATGATAAAGAAGTCACTGAAAATATCCTAATGAAATATTAAAACCATTTTTAATTAAAATCAGGACTAGACAGGATATTTGTACTAAGATTATTGTTTCATATTAGAATGTCTAGCAAATTGAGCAGCACACACACAAAAACAAGAACAAAATAGCTTTCATGTATTCAATTTTTTATTCTAATTTTTCTGGAACAGCAAATTTTGACTCTGTCACTTTCATATATCTTTCTCTGACTGAACTACAAGTATCTATTTTTATAACATTTATAACATTAAAATTCTACTTATAGACAAAATTAGGAGCCACATTACCATAATCAAGAAGCCCTTTCAGCTACCTCATTTCTCAAGTTACTGGATGTTATAAAATATTTCAGGCAAAAGTTATTATCTTCCTTTGATAGTGTTTTACCTTTTCTTACCATATATATATATATATATATACCTTTTTTTTTTGGCCTTTTGTCTTTTTAGGGCCACACCCATAGCATATGGAGGTTCCCAGGCTAGGGGTCTAGTTGGAGCTGTAGCTGCTGGCTTATGCCACAGCCACAGCAATGTGAGATCCAAGCTATGTTTGTGATCTACACTGCAGCTCAAAACACCAGATCCTTAACCCACCGAGCTAGGCCAGGGATTGAACCTGCATCCTCATGGATGCTAGTTGGGTTCAGTAACCACTGAGACACAATGGGAACTCCATTGTGTGTGTGTGTGTGTGTGTGTGTGTGTGTGTGTTGTGTGTGTGTGTGTGCTTTTATTACCATATTTAGAAAGACCACACTTGTCCACAGTTTTGGAGAAATTGACTAGGATTGAAGAGATCAATAATTATTAAATAATGAAACTGGAATGTGTAATAATGAGACAATGGTAACTTTTCTTTCAATTTTATGTTAGTCTTACTTTGCATTCTATAAAATGAAAAGGTCCTAACTTCAAACATGTTTATACTCTATGAAAACTTAACATGTTATGTACTAATGATGTTATAAACATTTTATGCTACAAACTAACATAAAAAATAAAACACTGCAATTCTATCAGGTTTGTTCCTTAAATGCAGTAATTCTTTTACAATGTTTCTATGATTTTCCAATTTTAGTCTTCTCTTAGACATCTAAACAAAACTGTACCTTTGAAGAATTTTTTTTTCTTTTTTTGAGGGCCTCACCTGAATCACATGGAAGCTCCCATGCTAGGGGTCAAATTGGAGCTGTTGCTGCTGGCTTATACCACAGCCACAGCAATGCCAGGTCTGAGCCACATCTGTGACATACACCATAGCTCATGGCAACTCTGGATCCTTAACCCATCGGGCAGGGCCAGGGATCAAACCCATATTCTCATGAACACTAGTTGGGTTCATTACTGCTGAGCCACAATGGAAACTCCAGAAATAATTCTTAAAAAAAAGGCTTTAATTGGTCCCTCTATGGTTCTGAAACAAAGTTTTAATACCAGGCAATTTTTGAAAATTTAGATAAATCCCTATTTATTTAAATCTTACTTAAAACAATGTGTTTTTAATTTGTTCTTTTTATTGTGTGTTGGTTTATCTTAGTTTTCTAACTTTCAAATTTTAACTAGGCCAGACTATTTAATAAACATTTGAGGATTTGTAGTCTGTCTCTTAATAACATATATGTAAATAGATCATTGGATAGGCAAACATAGAGGTTTTAGTTATTATTACATAGAATTAGATTTAAAAAAAAACTTGAACAATTCAGAAAGATATACTGTGGAAATTTAGCCTATGTTTAATTCTGGTCTCCTAAGCAATAGTTCACTGTTCCAAAGGATGCATACATTTAAGAAACTACTTCATATCAAGAGTATTAGATGTATCATATTATTTAATTATTCATCAAACTTACTGGAAAATAATTTTTCTTATTCTTATTAAAAGACCTGTATCAAAATCTGTTGACCAAGGTATAGTTATTGCTGCAGACTGAGTAATAGACTAGAGATTCAACAGCATGTCTGCCTTATGGCAAATCCTCTTCTCTTTTAGGCTAACTTCTAGTCACTGGCAGAGTTTCTTGACTCAGAGATCATTATTGCCCCTTTTTGTCCTCAGTAAGAAAGCAGATACACACTGAGGTACTTCCCTTTGTGTAAATTTGGTGTTTTTTTGGGGGGGGATGGGGGTGGGGAATCCAGTACCAAATGGTTTCCTTCCTTACCTCCTGCCTTTCTTTCCTCCTCCCCTCCCTCCCTTCTTCCCTGCTTCCCTCCCTCCCTCCTTCTTTCCTTCTTTCCTCCCTCACTACATCTACTTCCTCTCTTTTTCTTTTTTTCTTGGGTCTAATACATTCTGTTTGATTTGTCTTGATCCATGTTTAATAATTCAGTACTCAATATACATACAAAATGTATTTCTCATTTCGATCTTGGGCATCAGGCAGACATGCCTTTACATTTTATTTAGCAAAAATATAACAATAGGTGTACTTAAGCAAAATTAGTAAGAAAATATTATGGTAAATACTGTTCCAGATTGCACATGCTTAAAACCTTCTACACCAGTATATTCTTAAAAGTCATGTCCTCTGATTTGAAAAAAAGAAATCAGGAATTTCCCTTGTGGTGCAGTGGAAACGAACTTGACTTGTATCCATGAGGATGCAAATATGATCCTCGGCCCCACTCAGTAGCTCAATGGCTCAGTGGGTTAAGGATCTGGCAGTGCCATGAGCTGTGAAGTAGGTTGTAGACACAGCTAGGAGCCTGCATTGCTGTGGCTATGGTGTAGGCTGGCAGCTGTAGCTCTGATTTGATCCCTAGCCCAGGAACTTCCATATGCCATAACTGCAGCCGTTAAAAAAAGAAAAAAAAGAAAAAAGAAGTAAGTTTTTTTTTTTCTCAATCTCAGATCATTTAAGAAGAACTATAAGCTGTTTATAGTTTAGGCACAGGAGTAAGCTCTTTGGAGGTTCTGCAGAATCTATGTAGAGTTGTAAAGTGAGGAGCAATCCAAGAGGAATGTGTGTATGTGTGTATCTATACATATTTATATCCAATTATATTAATATGTAGCGCTCTTCCTGTCAAGTATCTGTATGATATGACTGGATGTTTTTCCACAGCCACAAGCTCTGTCTTTACCTAGCAGACATAGGGATGGGGAAGAAAGAGAGAGTAGTTTTTTTGTTTTCATTCTCTTCTGAGTGTTAAACAAAGTACAGAACACTGACTGAGGCCATTCTATCTACATCTGTGCTACCTAGTCAGAATGAGGTAAATAATTTTTTAAATGTTTCAAAAATGTTATATGAACTTGTTATAAATTGACTTGCTTTGGCAATAACAATATTACGATGCTACCTAAATGGTTATTTTTTCCTGTATGTTCCATCTTAGCAACTAGAAGCTAGTAATTTATATGTGTAACTCAATGTTCTACATAGAAAGCCCAGTGAAAATATGTTCTTAATGCTGGTGATTAGCCAAGTCAAAAAAACGATGATAACATGATGGCCTTTCCTATTTTCTCCTATATACTGTATTCAAGCATTCTCCTTTGTTTATTACATTAGTGTAATTAATATAATTAAAAATCTCAGTGTCATATTCTTCCTAACATTAAAACTATTGATGATTTATGCCGAACTAATAACGAATAAGCTCAATTTAGAAATTATCCTCTCTATAAATGATTACATCATTAGCCACCTTAAGTAATCGTTTTTAATTTTGTTTTCTTTTGGATGATCGATTCAGAAATTAACCTGGATTTCTGAAGTAAAATTTTTCAGAAAGTAAAAACAGAGTTAAATTTAGTGAATTTTAGCTTTGGTGTCCTTTAGGGGGATGGCTTTTTCATCATATATATGAAAAATAGTTTAGCTTGAAAAGGAAGCATTATTTAGGGAAGAATTAGTCACATGGGGATTTGGAAGGCAGGTACAAGTTATACAAAGTGAAGTCTTCCAACAATCAGCCTGTAACGCGTAAGTATTCCCAATATATGGTAGCTTAAAGGAACAATAAAATGACCAGACCAAAGAAATAAAGCTCTGATGCCAGTGCTAGGATTTGCTCTCATAACAAATAAAATATACAAGAGGTGAAAGAATGTTTTATTTATGAGAAGAAAATGAATAGCATTATAGGAAATAAGTTATTTGCTGTAGTAAACATTGAAAGGGTTAGAATTGCAATTTAATATGTCTCCCAAGGAGTGTGAATCTCAGATAAAGGATGCAAGTCTAAAATTGGAGGAGTGAATACTTAATATTAATAGAATGGTCCATTTTGTATCCAGACCGTGAAGTGATATACATCTTCTGTACTGTGCCTGAGGATGACTATTTTATCTGTTAAAAACTACCACTGCCTATCTTTATAAAGCTTGGTTTGTTTATAGCAGGAGTATAAAGTGCATTATGATTCTTTGAAACAAAAACAAGTGGAAGTGAAAGCAACTTCTAGAAATATTTTATGAGAAAAAATAATACGTACAGTTATATCCAATATTATCTATGAAAAACAAAGCCTGAAGTATTCAAATTCAGTAAAATATGGTATGTCGTATAGTCAATGTTAAACCATTAACCCTTTCACAAAAATGACTTTTGGTAGAGGTTAAGTGTTTTTTATATGCCAGGTACCTTCTTAATCATTCTATGTATATTATTTAACATAAATTTCACATACTTCAATGGTACAATAACTATTATTTTTCTATTTTACACATGAGAGAAATGAGCGTATGAAAAAAACAAGCAACTTGCCCAGGGTCGCAGTAAAAAGCCATTCTACCATCAAGTAAAATTTTAAAAAATTTTTTAAAAAGTTTATAATTTGCCTTAATCTACTGCTGTAATAGTAATTGCCAAGACATAGTTAAAATAACAACTTTTTTTTTTTTTTAAGTTCTCTCAGTTTGGGCAGATCTGAAATTTTGGAATGACTTAGCTAAGCAGTTCAGTCTTGGGGGTTCTTTCACGAGGTTTCAGTCAGAGTGTCAGCCAGGGCTGTCAGTCATCTGAAGGCTAGACTGGAGCTGGAATATCCACTTGTAGAGTGGTTCACTAACATGGCTAGCTGGTTGTAGACAGAAAGACTTTGTCCTCCACTGAATTCTCTGTAGTTCTTTTCATATGACTGCAAAGTGTTCTCATTACATGCAGTTGGCTTCCCCGAATGTGAGTAATCCAAGAGACAAAAGCAGAAGGCAGAAAGCCTTTTTTAAATATAGCTTCAGAAATTACATACTTTCACCTCCATAATTTCCTACTGATCATACAAGCCTAACCTATTCAGTGTGAGTAGAGAGGATGCAAGTTCGTGATACCTGGAAGTGAGAATCACTGGATGGCATCTTGGAAACTAGCTTCTGTAGAGTCATATGTAAACCAAGAATAGCTGTTGTCCAGTGGAAGTTGATGTTACCTTATTTTTACTATACTAAATTACATATATAATTCTATTTCATTACCAACAAGGTATTGAACGTAGTTTCCTCTAGATAAGAATAGGTAATGGGGACCCTGGAAGCCTTCTCCCTAGTGAAGCCTTTGTGGAATATCTTCCTAATCTTACTGTGACAGGTTTTGAATAATTACTGAAACATACACACATTCTAAAAGCAATCAAATTTTCAATCAATTATGCACAAATTATAGGCTGTGTTGTTATGTAATTTTACTTCCAAAGTATTTAAGGTGATAGCTTTATTGATGTTTTACCCTGGCCTAACATATATCCATAGCTTTCCAGCCTGTTCAACCTTTATCTTTACTGCTGCTGTGAATGTATAAGTTCTATGATAGCACTCCATCTCTTGGTACCCACTTTTTTATAACAGTTAAGACATAAGACGGTAGCATCAGTAATCTTTTGACATTATTTTTCTTTCTTTATTTATTTTATTATTTAGGGCCACACTCGTGGCATATGGAAGTTCTCAGGCTAGGGGAGAATCAGAGCTACATCTGCCGGCCTGTACCACAGACACAGCAACTGGAGATCCAAGCCACATCTGTGACCTCGCCACAGTTCATGGCAATGCTGGATTCCTTGACGGACTGAGTGAGGCCAGGGATCGAACCTGCATCCTCATAGATACTAGTTAGGTTCATTTCTGCTGTACCATAGAGGGAACTCCTATTTTTATTTTTATTTTATTTGCCTTTTTTTTTTTTTTTTAGGGCTGCACCTGAGGCATATGACGATTCCTAGGCTAGTGGTCAAATAGGAGCTGTAGTCGCTGGTCTATACACAGCCACAGCAACACCAGATCCAAGTCACAACCGTGACGTACACCACAGTTTATGGCATTACCAGATCCTTAACCCACTGAGCTCTTTTGGCATTATAACAAGCTACTTTGAAACTCACAGCTTGAAAAATAAGCATTCTATTTAGTTCATTATGTTGAATAGTTCTTCAAGTCTGCACTGGTCCTGCTCATCTTGATTTATGTTCTTGTACCTGGCTATATTATTTTTGGAATTTGATGGTGGTTAGATGATCAAGGATAGCCTTACTCACACAGTGTAGATTGGCAGATGTTGGCCAAAGCATCTCAGTTTTCCTTAATGTAGCCTTCTGTCTTCCAGTAAACTTGCCAAAGGCCTAGGCTTGTTTACACAGGGTCTCCGGTTTCAAATTCACCAAGAGAGGTCAAGCCTCAATTGACAAATACCTTTTAAGCTTCTTTTCTAATCATGCTTGATATTATCCTATTGGCAAAAACAAAACACATGGAAAAATCCAGAATTCAGTGATGGAGGAAAAAACAAATCCATTTCTTGATGGGAGCAGATGAAAAATCATACCACACAGAGCAGTATATATATATAAGAATGTAAAAAATATGTAGTCATTTGTGGTTTTCTAGGGTCTACTTTTGGATGCAAATTCAATGCTATCTTTATTGAATTACCAATGGCATTTTTCATGGAACCACAGCAAACAACTCTAAAATTTGTATGGAAATGTAAAAGACTCTGAATAGCCAAAATAATCTTGAGAAAGAACAGAGCTAAAAGAATCATGTTCCCTGACTTAAGACTATACTACAAAGCTACAGTTATCAAAACAGTATAGTGCTAGCAAAAAAAATGGACAATAGATCAATGGAATAGGATAGAAAATTCAGAAATAAACTCATATACTTACAGTCAATTAATCTATGATAAAGAAGGCAAGAATACACAATGGATAAAAGACAGTCTCTTTAGTGGTGGTGGGAAGACTTGACAGCTAAATGTCAAAGTATGAACTTAGAAAATTTTCTAATAACACATACAAAAATAAACTCAAAACGGATTAAAGACCTAAAATGTAAGACTAGATACTATAAAACTGCTACAGGAAAACACAGGCAGAAACTTCTTTGATATAAATTGTGGCAATATTTTTCTGGATCCATTTCCTAAAGTAAATGGCCAAGTGCCATACTCACATTCCACCCTTTTGAGATGTACTGTTCACCATTTTTCATTATCTTGGGTGGTATATGAGATTGCTGTAACATAAAGTCCTTACAATTCTTTTTTTTTGCCTTTTGTCATTTTAGGGCCGTACCCACGGCATGTGGAGGTTCCCAGGCTAGGGGTCTAATTGGAACTGTAGCCGCCGGCCTATGCCACAGCTACAGCAATGCAGAATCCGAGCCACATCTGCAACCTACACCACAGCTCATGGCAATGCCGGATCCTTAACCCACTGAGCAAGGCCAGGGATCGAACTCTCAACCTCATGGTTCCTAGTCAGATTCGTTAACCACTGCACCATGACGGGAACACCAAAAAGTCCTTAAAATTCTTGTAAATTATATAATTTAAAGGAGCAAGATTATAAACATATTTGATCTCCTTAAAAAGCCTTACGTGAATTGGGTTGTGATGATCACTGTAAAACTATAAATGTAAAAAAATTCATTGAGTTAAAAATAAAATTAATTAAAAAATTAATTTAAAAATTTAAAAACCAAAAACTAACAAAAAAATCTTTCATGAAACTGAAGATGTATGATTTGATATATTAACATCCTACCTCCAATCCTGATTTAATATGTGACTTGAGGATTTTTCTTTTTTAGCTTCACTGAGATATGATTATCATATAACACATAAGTTTAAGTTGTACAACAAACGAATGTATTGCAAAATGAAAAGCTGACTTTAGTTAACCCCTGTGACCTTGCATAGTTACATTTTTTTCCTTGAGATGAGATTTAAGATCTACTCTCTTAACTTTCAAATATACAGCACAGTATTGTTAACTATAGTCACCATACTGTACATTATATCCCCAGAACCTATTTATTTTATAAGTAGTAGTTTGTACCTTTTGACCGCCTTTGTCCATTTTCTCCTCTCTCCCCACTGAGGCTGTTTCTTATCTTAATAACCCTTTGCTAAAAGAGACTAGGATGAGAAACACTTTGCTGTATTTTGTTTTGTTTTTGGTATGTTTGTGTTTTAACAGACTACCCAGGGTGCTTTATATTTCTAAATTCTGCTACAATTTTATTTTTTCTTTAAAGCACCTACATTTCATTTTATCACAGGCAACTTAAAAGAAGAAGCAGAGCAAAAAAAAAAAAAAAAGGAGTTCCCATTGTAGTGCAGCAGAAACAAATCCGACTAGGAACCATGAGTTTGCAGGTTCAATCCCTGGCCTCGCTCAGTGGGCTAGGGATCTGGCATTGCTGTGAGCTGTGGTGTAGGTCACAGATGCAGTTCAGATACTGTGTTGCTGTGGCTCTGGTGCAGGTCAGCAGCTGTAACTCAAATTAGACGCCTAG
The DNA here is from genome assembly GCA_004024745.2 of Catagonus wagneri. Classification (NCBI taxonomy): domain Eukaryota; kingdom Metazoa; phylum Chordata; class Mammalia; order Artiodactyla; family Tayassuidae; genus Catagonus; species Catagonus wagneri. The sequence continues at coordinate 3,412,185 of PVHT021183693.1, read as the reverse complement.
CCTGGGAACCTGCACATGCTGCGAGTGCGTTCCTGAAAAGCAAAAATAAATAACAAAATGAAAAGAAAAAGCCATTTTTATATTTTATACAAAAGACTCCACAGCCAGAAACACAAGATCATTAAGTACCCTGCAAGTTTCCCCAGTACGATATGTGAGGGTGTTGACAAACTTTCTACCATTACATAACCCAGATCCCATTTTTTTCCCAGCCCCCAATATTGGTTTTCTGTCTATCATTCAAATCCTCATAGATAGCCTTCTCAAAGGCCTTCCATCTTCTACTAAAAGTAAGGTCCTTTCAAATTCTAAGCTGGTTTCAAAGCCAATGCCACATGTTTTGGGTTTTTATCATAGTAGCCCATGAGTACCAGTTATCAAACTTTATTCTGGCTATGTCTCACTGCCTAACAAACTACTTCAGATTTAGTGATTTTGAAAACAACAATCCTATTTCATAATTTTGCGGTTAGTGATTCAGGTGCTGACTGTTGGATTCCTGCGTTCCATGGGCATCAACCAAAGTCAGCTGGTGGTATGCAGCTGGCAGCTTTTCAATCTGGTGACTTGGTGGAGATAGAAGAAAGAAATCATCTGGCCTCCTTTCTCTCTCCATGTAGCTTGAGAGCTACCCAGTGTGGTCTCCTCAGTGCACAGTTAATCTCATGCATGGCAACTCGGGGCTCCCAGAGAGACCTAAAAGCCCAAAGAGGCTAGAGTCAGTGGTGACACAGTGTTATGTCCTCCAGGCTCTACAAATTCAAGAAGCCATAGGTCAGCTCATATTCAAAGGGACTTAAAAGAGACCTGCCTTTCTTTTCTTCCTCTTTTTTTTTTTTGCTTTTTAGGGTTGCACTTATGGCTATGGCACCTGGAAATTCCCAGGCTGAACTGAGCTGCAACCTCTGGCCTACACCACAGTGTGAACTACACGGCAGCTCAGAGTAATGCCAGATCCTAACCCACTGAGCGGGGCCAGGAACTGAACCTGAATCCTCATAGTTACTACTGGTTGGGTTCATTACCACTAGGTCACAAGGGAAACTCCCAGACCTGCCTTTCAATAAGAGGAGTGTCAAAGATACTACAGCTACCTTTAATCTGCAAAGAGGTTAAGTTATGTGGAACACTCAAAATTCCTCTGCTTTGTAAACTTAGTTTAGAAGTCCTACCTGCTTATCCTCCTGTCATATATGTCCCTATTGGTATTGCGAGAAAGCACATTCCTTTGCACTGGAAGCAAAGGAAAGCAAAACTGTAAAAGTATTAATGTGAGCCCACAAATTATGTCCAAGGAAAGAAACTATAGCCTAGTTGCCTACAAGATCTGGAGGTAGGCTTTTGGACAAATTTCTCTGTTCTACATATACAGTCATAATCACAAAAATAACTCATTGTCAGTGCCTAGTGAGGCCTATCTAGTCTTAGGTCCAAAAATTTTACACTGAAGAATCTTATCTCATTTACTCCACATCCAGAGTGGGTAATGCTTGGATTTTTTTTTTTTTTTTAAGGGCCTCACCTACAGCATATGGAAATTCCCAGGTTTGGAGTTGAAATGGAGCTGCAGCTGCTGGCCCACAGCAGAGCTCATGGCAACATTAGATGCTTAACCCGCTGAGCAAGGCCAGGGATCGAACCCACGTACTCATGGATACTAGTTGTGTTCGTTACTGCTGAGCCACAACAGGAACCCCTAGAATTTCATATGATAAGAAATAAGGTAATAATGAATCATTTACATTTGCCTGTATGTTTTGGTTTCCTTTGTCCTTAATTTTCTTCTCATTGAGATCAAAATGATTATAGTAAGCACCGTGCAGAAGAGAGAAGACACTGCTAATTTTGCAGGACTTGCAACTAGGACACTCTGACATGTAGAAACAGGAAAAAGCAGAGGAAACCAAGAGTGATCTGTCTGACTAAAAGAAGAGTTGGATAATTTTATTTCAATGAGAAAATGGTTACCATTTATAACATTTAAAAAAATTAGTAAGATTAGAAGTGTATATTGGATTTTTTTTAGTGTGGAATTTATTGGTAACCTTTAGAAAAACAGTTTAAATATAGTGATGGAGCAGGAAGCCTAATTGGAAAGCCTTGAAGAATGAGTAGTAATGGGAGGAGAGAATCAGAAGAGAGTACTTCATCAAGATTTCTACTGAAGGATAGTCAAGAAAATGGTTTGAAGTATGAGAAACATGAGAGTCAGAGGAGATTTTTAAATTATTTCAAAGCAACCTTTTCGGGAAAGCTACCACGATGCAAAATTAATTCAGGAAAATGATGTATTTGGGGAGGAGAGGAAAATAGTATTGATAAAAATTATTGCTTGCCAGTATTTTTATAGAAAAATATTTCCTATAGAAGTTAAATTTCTAAAAAATCAGATTTGTGTCCACCACTCTTCTGTATGACCCTACTGGCTTCAATCCAACTTCCTTCTCTTTACTACTCCTTGCTTTCTTGGCAGAGCTGGTTTCACTGCAACCGACAGTAAGAAATCTATTTTATGTCAGAGTTAGGTGCACATATATGCATGTATATCTAAAATATATATTACAAGATAATACATATCCTTGTACATATAATAAATTTTGGTATTTTTAATTTTAGACCTGCAGTAGTAAAGCAGGAATATGTGACCCTCTCTAAGAGCTGGCAAGATCAAACTGCACTCATAATAATACTAAACCATTATTTAACTTTCTCACTCTCATTCTTTCATGAGTATCCAGTGAGGTTTCTCATTTTCTTTTCTGGAAGCTGTGTGCTGTGTAATGATGTCAGCACTATTTTGAATATTTGAGAATGTAACTGTGTATTAGTTTTTTAGACATTTCTAAGTGAGCAGGTTTAGGATATAAATATGTACATGCTGAAACATTAAATCATACTCTTCTGGATACTTCTATGTTCTTACTAGTTATCTACTAGCTATCTTCAGTTATATCTGCTATAATTGCTCCAATCTCACATTTGTCCAATAAATGTCAGAACGCAGTATTAATTTATTATAAAATAAAATTGATATGTATTTTTCTAATATTTCAAAGTGGATTATGAGCTTAAAAGGGGGAAACTAGAAGACTTGCTTTTCAGCACATATAATCTATGTTGAGTGATGCTGAAGAGGATGACATAGCTGTATCATGGCTTTCCCCTTTTTTTTTTTTCTTGTGCTTTTTAGGGCTGCACTTGTGGCATATGGAGGTTCCCCCAGGCTGGGGGTCTAATTGGAGCTATTGCTGCCAGCCTATACCACAGCCACAGCAATGCCAGATCTGAGCCATGTCTGTGACCTATACCACAGCTCATGGCAATGCCAGATCCTTAACCAATGAGCGAGGCCAGGGATCAGACTCGCAACCTAATGGTTCCTAGTTGGATCCATTTCCCCTGTGCCAGGACGGGAACTCCTATCACAGTTTTCTGACTCATGAAAAAGGAATCTATTCCAAAGAAACTGTTCAAAATGTGTAAGTATTGAATACAGATATGGCAAATGCTACCATTCTTTAGGCTTTATAGATGTTCATAATTTATCTTATGTCTTATACAAAAAATAATTTCTAATAATCTTGTACTGCTATTTAAGTTGTAGCATCATTTTAAGACTAATTGCCTGGATTTTAAAAGAATACTGAATTAAATATTGTAAATAGAGACTTGATGAGCTCTTTAGGAGCCCTGGATTTTATAATTTTTCAAATTGAAAATGAAAAAGCCACTGGAGCATCTTAATAGGGTAACCTATCATATTATATTGGTTTGAGAAATGAACATTATAGCTAAATGATTAATAAAGCTTTATGAAGCTGACATTGCTGAATGCCTGCTTGATAAGTCAGTAATAGAGATCACAATGTTGCTATTTTCCACAAATGCAGTAGTTTTACAAATTAAAGACATCTACAAGTATGAATTGATACTATATACTGTCTGCAGAACTGTATCTTATGTCTTACCAATGGATGAATTTACAGATAAGGTAGGCTTATTGGTCTGTGCTTTTGTTGGATCAGTACCACATAACGTCAAATAAAATCTTCTTTTATGGGAAGTCATGGCAATGAACAGAAACGGTGCTAAAATATTCAGATTGAATCACAATTTAAATCTCAGGGTTTATCCAGAAACAATTGTGTTGTCATGTATAGTGGTGATTTAAGCTTCTGCTGCCTTAACACAAATCAAGCCAGTGGTATCAAGCTGTATAAACAGTTATGTTATTTTTCCCATTATGTACTCAGCAGGGAAAAAACAAGTTTCACTGAAGATTGTTTTTCTAGTATCAGTAAAAGGTATCAATTTTATGAAAGCTTAATCTTAAGTACATGTTTTAAAAATATTCTGAACGATGAAATCAGAACATACAAAGCTTTTTCACTGTATACTAATGTGTAATTGTTATCTATAAGCACATATACAATTCATTGGCTTTGAGAATAAAGCAACTTCTTTGCCATGGAAGGATATTTTTACTTGATGGAACAACTGACAGAAATCATGTTTATTCAGACGAGCATTTAAGAAATTTTTCTTAAACATGGATAAAATAAGTCACTTCAAAGAACACAAATAACAGTATTCTTTGCCAATAATAATAACTGAACTTTTAACTTTTGCATAATATGAACATCAACTAAAAAATGTAAAACTAAGAAAAAATTTGAGTTTTTGAGTGAAAACTAAAATTTCAGAAAACTCATATCTGCCACTGTAAGCTTGACAGTTTTCTAATATGTAAAGTCTTTTCTGAAAAGATTGATGATTATATTACTAAATGTGCTTCTTGTAATTATGTGTAAAAATGTATTAATATTTGGAAGAATCTGATGCTAGAAGAGTTATCCAACTCAAAAAAATTCTTAAGATAATGGAAAATAACTTAAATATTTACTTTCTATATCTGAAATGCTTGTGAAATAATAAAAATAAGTTCAGCTAAGAAACTGAGAAGAAACAAAACTCTAGCAAGTTAGAGTTTTGAGGCAACAATTTCAAAATAAAGAAAAAATAAACTCAAGGGTTAAAAGGAAGATAAGAAGGAAATTACCACATAGAATTTCAGGGTACTCAGCATGTAAAATAAAATTATGTTACTTGAACTTGGCTGGATTATCCTAAAGCACTATTCCTAGAATCCTTTAGTATAAGATAATTACACAATTGGATTATAGCACTGAATTTCTTTCACGAATTACTTACAGCTGATGTCTAATTGTTTCAACCAACTAAGAATCATTAAAGAAGAGAGGAGTTAGATTTGATGTCATTTCTCTTGAGCTTATATTGCTGATTGTTTTCTAAAAACACCTATATGTTTTGTGTAGCACTATTCATTTGTTCCTTTGAGTCTCAATGTCACTGATAGGGCAAGTATTGGAATATAATTAAGAGATATTTTCTTGAGTGAAAGAAGATTTGATACTGGACTGTCAAGTTTATTTTCTCTGTATACTCACGAAGGATACTTGCTAAAGCATTTAAAAAAGGATTTGTGACTGTCAGCTTGGATATTATCGGGGGAGGCCTTCCTCTGCTCTGTTATTGATTTCCAAAATACGAGCTTATAGAAATAAACCAAATATAGTGAAAGATTAATTATTATAGTTTATTGCTTTTCTCAGTAGATCATCGAGTTCTCTGTTTTGAGTTGTGTAGAATTTGGCATGCAGTGTTGTATCATAGCAGTCCGTTCCATGTGTTATACTTATAAATCCATGAACACAATGAATACACAGGAGTAACGAACACAATTTTCTTCTCATTTTTCATTTAAGTATGACTTGGATATTAAAAGATAAGGAATTACCAAATTCAAAAATGGCTTCAAGGTGAATTCCAGAACAGAAGCAATTTACTTATGCTAATGTCAGCTAACATATACATACGCAATTTTAAATAACTGTCAAAACTTTATTACCATAAATCTTTCATATAGCATTGATGCTATTTAGAAATATTTAAACTTATTATTTTGACTCTATTTAGTTTAAAAAAGATTAACATATAAATACTTAATACATCTATATCATTTTAAGTAGCATAAGTAATTTGTATATCACTGTCATCTTCCAAATTTCTTTCCCCATTCTGTATCTTCATTGTCACTATGTACAAATGCTCTTAAAGCTGATATGGGTTTTTTTTCACTGCAAATTAAAAAAATATGAAAACATTACAATTAAGACATCTCACGTATCTAACCTAATTCATGTACTATTTTCTAGTTCTGCCACTGAATAAACGTCTAACTTGAGCAAAGTACGTGTTTTTCTTAATCTTTAGCTTCTTTATGATTAATTGGAATTAGTTGATGGGATAAAATAAAACATTGCTAATATATCAAATATTAGTTATGGAAAATCTTTGAATACTGCATGTAATTGGTTCTTAATATTTACATTTTTCAGTGCCAATGTCTACATATGCTTTAAATAAAGCAACAGAGAGGGGAATTAAAAGCACATGACAGGATAAGAGTCAGAGATATCAATATGAATTTATATTTATCCTAACATATATTCAGATGATTAGATACAGAAGCAATTATAAATATGTGTATGCATAGATTAACACACATATATTTCTGTGTATATATACGTGTGTGTGTATATATATATATATATATATATACACACACATATATATATATATATGTATCACAGCTCTGTCCATAAGAAAGTCTAAAAGCAATGATACTTTAAGATCAGTGAGCATACCCACCATCCGATTTTGGTTTCTAAATGATCGTTCTTCAGGAAAATTTCTCCTTGGAGAAATCACTGATTCTATCACAGGGAAAGGAAAATATAAGATGGGCCTGGAGTACTTTGTAGTAACAGAAAGTAAAGAAGAGGTCAAAAAACAAGAAGGGGAGCATGTAAAAGACTGCAGGAACAAACTGAGAAAGCTCCCCAGAAGTCTTTTCTTTTTTATTCTTTTTGTCTTCTTGCCTTTTTTCGAGGGCCACACCTGCAGCAAATGGAGGTTCCCAGGCTAGGGGTCTAATCAGAGCTGTAGCCGCCGGCCTACGCCACAGCCATAGCAATGCAAGATCCGAGCTGGGTCTGCCAACTACATCACAGCTCACGGCAACACCGGATCCTTAACCCACTGAGCAAGGCCAGGGATCAAACCTGCAACCTCTGGTTTCTAGTCGGATTTGTTAACCACTGATCCACGATGGGAACTCCCAAAGCTGAACATTTTAAAAGTAAAATATAACGTAGTATTAATTTATAACCCAAATTATATAATAAATACCCTTGAGCTTACACACATATAAATTAAAATTGCATAAGTAAAGACAGAAAAAGGAACAGACCTTAATTAAGAAGATTTCCAAATGACATATGTAGATACTTCTCCAGTGGATGGAATTTAATCCTTCCATCCCTTGGAGTAAGCTGGATCTGGTGACTTGTTTCCAAAGAATAAAGAAAAATAACTTTACACCAGAGAAACTGCCAAATACCACCTTAAACAAGTGATAAAATTTTTAAAAATGAATGATGTCCTGTGGCTATAATGTTTTCCTTGAAGGTGAGGTGTTACAAGGACACTTCAACTCTTTTTAATCTTTTGAAAATCCATCATTTCAGTATACTCATGAGAAAAAAATACCACCAGATAGACCTAAATTGAGGGTATTGCAAAATACCTGTCTAGTATGTCTCAATAGTGTTAAACTTATGAAAAATAAGGAATGACTAGAAAATTTTATAGACCAGAGGAGACTAAGAGACATGACAACAAAGTGTGATATCTTGGATAGATCTTGGAACAGAAAGAGGACCTAAGTGGAAAAACTGGTGAAATGCAAATCAACTGTAGAATTTAGTTAATAGTTATGTACCAATATTTGTTTTCTTAGTTTTGACACATGTACCTTAGTCATTAACAGTATGGTTAATCAGGTGAACCGTGCATGGAAACTTTCTGTACTATCTTTGCAACTTTTCTACAATTCTAAAATTGCCCCCAGGAGTTCCGGTTGTGGAGCAGCAGGAACAAATCCGACTAGTACCCATGAGGATGTGGGTTTAATCTCTAGCCTCATTCAGTGGGTCAAGGATCTGGCGTTGCTGTGAGCTGTGGTGTAGATCGAAGATGCGGCTTGGATCCTGCGTTGCTGTGGCTGTGGTGTAGGCCGGCAATTGTAACTCCAATCTGACCCCTAGCGTGGGAACTTCCTTATGCTGTGCCTGTAGCCCTAAGAAAATAAAAATAAAAAAATTACTCCCAAAGAAAACATTGTTTTAAAAAGGGTAAATGACAGAACACCTAAGAGTTCTTGTTAGAAAAAACATTCCTAAATGGTCCTATGCACATGATTTATACCACTATCAAAGGGCTTTCATGCCAATTTCTTTATGCACAATATCCGCCTTACATGGCATGTTGTGGAAATAACTTACAAAGCTCACGACTTCGCAAGAGTTGGTGGATTAAAATGTAAATAGTTACAATGACGACGAAGTGCAAATTATCTGTGACATAATTTCCTGACACTTTGACTCATATACAGCATTTGAGGAGTTTATTCTAGAGGAAATCGTTACATGTTCACAAGGAGACACCCTGCATGGGTGAACCACTGACTCCGTTGTTTAGCTCGGTCTTTGTCCCAAAGTCCTACCCCCTCCTCTTTCCGTGTGTCTTGAGTTTTAGCTTACAAGGAATGCACCCAAGCCAGCAGAGATCTTCTCTATTTTACCCTTGCCTTCATCTTATATAAAAACTGGTCGAAAGCCTTTTTCTAGTGCAGATGGTGTTACGTTCATGAAACCCCTGAGGGGGCTGGGGAAAAGCCCCCAGTACCCCTCTGTGAGGTAATCAGACTCCATCTTTAGCTTTTGAAGTCCCCATCCTGCTTCTGGTGCTGCCGGGTGCAGCTGTGAATGCCTCTGGATAGTCATCCGCCTGATTCCATTCTCGCCGTATGTAAGTTAACCGCGACAAACTTTGTAATTGCACTTAGTGGAGTTGCCTGCTTTGTTCGCCAGTCTTAACATTTTTTTCTCAGATCGGAGGATATTATTCAATATCCATCTGCCTTGCAACAGATCTCTAATGATGACTGCCGAGTTTTTAATTTTGAAAAAATAAATGTCTAGCAATAGGGGAATCAATAAAAATATATGTCGAACACCAAAATAAATTTAGAAATTCCCTAAAATAGCATTTACCACCACTAATTTCCACAGTACTTTTGTTGGAAATTGAGCTTTTCCTTATTACTTTTTAAAACTATTAAAAATTTAAATAATAAAAGACAATCTCATAAAAAGGAGGATCAGTTAATTTTTTAAAATAGAATTTTAAATATTAAAATTAAAATTTGATCTTTAGCTATTCAAATAAGCAGAAAAATCCAAGGCTTCTCTTGGGCAATGATTTTATTGTAAATGCATTATTTTCTGTTAACTATTAAAATAAAATTATACAAAGTAAGTGCTATTGTGTGATATCACCCTTAGCAGGTTTGAGAGCCAAAGGTGGATGCTATGACCTATTATTGCCGCAGTCCCAAGAGGAGATGGCATTGGTTGGAGACAGTCAACACTCTGATTCTAAAACTCTAAAAGGAATAGTACTAAGTAAAGCAGAAAGGAGAAAGTAAAGGACAACTGTTTATTTCAGCACAGATGGTACAACCCTATTGAACTAATGGTTAACATCTTTTGACATTCCTTTCATGTTGCATTTTTTTATGTCGTTTCTAAGTAAATGTCCATTTACTACTAGTGTTTCTTTATATTTTTGATATGTCAGATGTCACACAGAGATCAAATTGTGATAAAAAAACGTGCTAAAGTATTTGGCTGAAATAGAGGTATAAGGATATAGTCCTTTTCAATTAAATGTACTTACCTGCACATGCATACTTATAGGATGAATATACATTTTTGGAAACTATGCATAATTCATTTCATAGACATTTCAATTAATAAGATTTGAAAATCTAGGAGAATATAGCAGTTATAAAAACAAAATGTACATAATTATCAAAAAGTTCTAAGCATAAAAATATATAATTTTTGCTTTCCTATAAAGGAAATTATATAGAAATTTTATAATTTAACATAATCTATTTTTTCATCTTTTATTACGAACAAATATGTTTCTGAATTCCAAAGTAAAATCAAAGATTACCCATAATTAGTTGTTAATTTCGTGAGGGAAGAAATTTCCTCTGTCTTTCTGGGATCTTTTGACTGACTTAACAATTAAATTGACCTAAGACAGATTAAAAGGAGAAAATCAAACAAAAATTTAATAATGTGTACATGGGAGATATCGAGATACTGAGTAACCCAGAAAACACTGGGTAACTCACTGAAATGACCAAATACCTTAAATACCGTCTTCAGACAAAGACAAAAGAGGATGTTGCGGGAAGTTGTTTAGCACTTGCCAAATGGGAAAGAAGGCAATTCACATGGAGATGAAAAACAACTGTTTGGTAAACAAATATTTGCTGGGTCCTGCAGACACAAAGGGACAAAGAGTGGATTCTAATCTCTAGAGTTTCCCCCACCACACATAGTCCATATTCTTTGTAGTTATCTCTGGTGACATCTCTATTCTGGAACAGACCCTTTACCTCAATTATTTTAGGCAGCTAAGCAGAAAGTCAAATTTTCTTTCTAGTCTTCTGAGACTTGATTGTTTTCAGTTTGAAATAATACACGTCAAAGGGACATTATGGAGTGGCAAGTTTTGCTCTCCTATAATCATATGAAGAATTTATTTGGCTCATCACAAGTTAACTGCCTAAGTGAAGACAGATCAAAACAACTTATGCAATTAATTATAAAACATAGAAACTGTTATATCCCAGAGAAGAAATGTAATAAGAAAATTATATGAACATGTTTACATTCCCCTTGACACGGATACCAGGAATATCAAGATGCTATCCCTATGGAAACAAAAATTACTTAATAGCTCTAACTTTAATATTATTTTAGGACTAAGTAATGTGAAAAACAGATCCGTAGTAACATTTAGCATTTTGTCTTATCAGATACTATCAAAGTTTCTGCCTATGGAAATAGGAATAAGCTGTCCTAATGGGTAGTGGCAAGAGTAACTCAAAGAGTTCTTTAATTTAGAAGTAACTAAATAAACCAGACCTTGGATGGAGAGAGCAAATGCTCCCTTTCAGCAGCATGATAAATAATGAATAGGTTATTAAAATAGCACTGATCGCATCTCTTCATCTGGCTCCATAATACAAGAGCAAAGGGACACATAATGTTAACGATTTACAGGAAATGTAAAACTCCTAAAAGGAAACAGAGTGTATAAATGAGCGCAGTTTTATAAATCTGCAGAGCCTACAGCTATGTGGGATATCATTGAGATCAGTTGTTTAGAGAGATTTAAAGGGGACTTGCAAGATCCCTCTGAGCAGCTGGAGGAAATCAGAAATTCAGGCAAAGTTATCACAAAAAGTAAGTCCTGCCCTCGAGCTTCTGGATATCACCCAATAACTGGGAGAGGACAAGGGGAGGTGAGATTCTCTACTTACCTGCAAATGAAAAGAATTAAAGGTAAGAAGGCAATGAATTCTCAAAGCTTCATATTTAATTCAAACCTGAAGTTATTGATTTTTTTTTTTCCAATAAGTTCTTTACAATCTCTAATCTAGTCTTCATGGGGCCCACAAGAGATAGTATTTTGGCATAAAGATATTTCCTGTGGAATTTACTTTAATCCTTTGTTTAAATCCAAGATACAAAGTAAAATCCAGCAGATATAAACATCTAAAATTGCATAAAAAACAAATACTTTCAGTGCCAAAGGAATAATGAAAGAAGTTTAGTCTCCTGAAGTTTTGTTTAAGCAACTGAAAGCAAAGATTTAAAGACAGTGAATTATCAGGAGGGATTTACAATGAATCTCAATTATAAATGCCTGGGAAAAAGAGGATGTGTGAATAAAAGTAATGCATTTTGAACAAAAAGATAAAACAACATGATTATCTTTGAAATATTTGAGAAAAAATTAATAAAATATATGAGTAGGGTACATTAAAATTTTATAAACAAGAAATAAGAATCATGAAGTTTTATGTTTTGATTTTTTTTATTTTTCCTGGCTAGAACTCTATCTATATATGTATTTATAGATTTATGTACTTACTTAATTTAAATAATTATTTAGCTTCTTTATTTTCTTTTTATACTTATTTTATTATTATCATTATCTCTTTATATTACTTATATTTAAAGAAGTTATGGTTTAGGATATTTTCTTAATGTATAAATCTATGAAAATACGATTGCATATTTGTGGAATATAAGTTTTTCTTTATTCAAAAAGTTTCACGAGTCATATTTTTCTCACCAGATGTAAATTAATTTCCTTAGTTTGGGGTAGTCTCTTCCACACAAACCCTTACTCAGTGGAAGATTAAAGCTGTGAAAGCTATACTAATAGGCAATTACTTCACAATAGAAATACACATATTTGTTTTGTAAATCTCAAGTAGGAAGTATATAACATTGAATATGCTAAAAAAATCTCCTTCAAAGTATTGAATTTAGGTAATAGATTAATGTAGGGATGCTAAATTTGCCACCTCAAGATTAATTTTGGCTGAATTTTAAAAAACAGAAGAATCGGGAAGGTCTTGTTGTTAGGTGGTAACTGTAAAATGGAGAGGAACTGAAATAAAACAAAACCAGACAGCCTGGGATTTATAATTAGATGTTCTCAGGCCATGGTTGATGGCCCTGGAACAAAGACAACCTCATGAACCTCAAAACCTCAAGATAAACATAACGGGAGGAACAGTTAAATTTTAACAATATGACCTACACCTTCCCTTTCTTGTCCTCCCCATTCCATACTCTATTTCCTTATCAGTACATGACTAAGACCCTACTCCTTACATATGTAAGAAACCCCTTGCTTGTATGGCGGGGAGCCTGAGTTTCCTCTTGACTCTGTGCTCCTGGCCACTCTGCCAGTCAGTAAACTTGCTTGAGATCTCACGTTCCTTGGTCTTCAGCCTCTTGAATTCCAGCACTTGTTACCTGTCCATCCCAAGTTTCTCCCAGGTACACATGTTATGAAGTTTTTGTTTGATTTCTCCAATTAATTTCTCAAGTCAACTTGACTTAGACCAGGCAGAAGAACCTAGAAAGGTAAAGGAAGATTTCTTCCTCCCTGATACTGTTGATGTTAAAGACAGCTGACTGAAGTTTACTTACATGGTCACCAATGTGATGGAAATTAAAACTTATAATCCTTCAGTATTGCTTTCTTAGGGAGGAAAAATAAGAATTTCCAGAGATTTAGTCATTTCTCTCTTCTTGATATAGAAAGACACTTTCAAGTGATTCCCTTTATACAAGTAAATTTCCTTCACAGAAGGGCAGTTTCTACTTTGATTCTTCTGTAGGCAGCCTCTTAAAAATAAGCAGCCCCAAATAACCCTTTAGGCAAAGAGGGATATTTTAGGGTGGTATATTCAGCTAGCTGCCCTTCATTTTATAACGAAAGCACTCTAACACCATGAAAACTGACAGATATACGAAGATCTTGGTTAAAATTTGAAGGCAGGAAAAAATTATTAACATCTCCATTGACTATATTTGTAGTACCCTCTATCATGATAGCCATGTTTTTTATATTTCCACAGTTTTTATTACACTTTGATAACCTATTCATATTCCTGAGTTTTCTCGCAAATGCAGAGCTTGGAATGTGACTGACTCCCCTTTTCTGACACTAGTAATGGCCATGCCATTGTTTCAAACACTTACTGATTCACACCCTACATGGCATAAACTACTTAAAAGCACATCAGAATCACTCTGAATCAGACAGAAATTAAATAAATGTCTAAAGGGACAAATTTGACAGCATTGTATAAAATGAGAAAATCAAAATTAGAATTGTAACGGTTCAAAACTAGCCTCCCCTTTATGTGTCACTTTGTGTGACGATTATTTTGAGCTAAAGTCAATGAGAGCCTGCTGATTCTAGAGAAACTATTATCCCTCCCTGAACTACCTAGGAGCATTTAAATTGGGAATTTTTCCCAGAGAGTCCTTAGAGTTACTGGAGATAAATTTTACCTAAGCAGCCTTATCTACATGGCAGGGAAAACATCTAATTACTAAACATCTGCTCTTCTGACCTTCCTGTGAATAACCCTTCTGTCCTTGAAGCTCTTGGTCCCTATCCCATTTCTTAGGTCAGAATGGCGTAAGTATCTCATTTTACCTTTCTATCTTTGAAACTTTCATGCCTGTGGAGGTCTTTGTCTCATGGATGTGAGATTCCCTCACATATAAAGTTAAATTTTATTTTCTCCTGTGAATCTGTCTCATGTCTATTTAATTCTTAGCCCAACCAGAAGGTTGTGAAAGGTTAGAAGAAAGCTTTATTTCTCCCCAGCAAGAGCAAACTAAGAATTTCCAAATCACATCATATTTATTTATTTATTTATTTAGTCTTTTTGCCTTATCTAGGCCCACACCCGCAGCATGTGGAGGTTCCCAGGCTAGGGGTCTAACAGGAGCTGTAGCCTCCGGCCTTCGCCACAGCCACAGCAATGCCGGATCCTTAACTCACTGAGCAAGGCCAGGGATCGAACCCGCAACCTCGTGGTTCCTAGTCGGATTCGTTAACCACTGAGCCACGACAGGAACTCCACATCATATTTATTTTTTAATCAGGCTACTAATAATTAATGAGATAACTAAGTAGACTTGGTTTTAACTCTTCTAAAATATGAAATAATATAATATGTTACTTTTATACCCGGATTGTAAAATGGAAGGGAGGAGAATTCTTTCAAAATTAAGCAGTCAGAATATTGAATCCTTAGTATGATGAGAATAATTGAAGACTTACACTATGAAAAATGTTCATAGAACGCATTAATAATAAGTATTGATGTCATATTCAGATTGCAGTTGATTACTTATTTAAGTATATTTGGCACGTCTGTAAAAAGATTTGAAACACAATAATATCAGCATAAGAGCTGATAATTATGTTGTGGAAAAATACATCTGTCCTCTCAAGTGGAAAATAATTTTAAATATTTGGGAAAAATTAACAAAAAAACCCTGAGAATCCTCAAATGATACTGTCATAATGTAGAGATAACTACTCTTTTAATTGAAATACTTGAGTTAGGATTGTGAAATTAATTAAAAAGGAGACCATTAGACTGAGGTGACTAATGCCATGGTGACCTATATAAGCCAACTTACATCTAAGACTAAATGCATTGAGGTTATGAAATCAAAATGCTAAAGACAACAAATGACAAATGGCCAACTAGGTTTTAAGCTATACCCAATCAATAATTTCCTTTCTTTGCTTCTGTTCTTTTTCATATGTCTTTCCCCTGGCTCCTGTCAGCAGAGTTGTCCTAACCACTTCTGTTTTGGTGCTGTCCCATTTGAGCAATACATGCTCAAACAGACACTTAAATTGTTTAATATGTCTCATTTTATCTTTTTTTTTTCTTTTTCTTTTTTTTGGACATGCACACAGGGTATGTAAGTTCCCAGGCTAAGGGTTAAATTTGAGCTGCAGTCTTGATCTACACCACATCCGTGGCAACGCTGGATCCTTAACTCACTATGCTGGGCCCAGGATTGAACCTCCACCATGGCAGAGACAATGCTGGATCCCTAACCTACTGCACCATAGTGGAAACTCCTCAGTTTATCTTTTAACACCAGCTAGTTAAAGAAGGGGAATGAGGAGGAGAGATTAAATAGGAGGTGAAATATAGTGCTTTGTTTAGATCTTAAATGTTCTAAACGTTTTCACAAGAAAGAAATTGTAACTATGTAAGGTGATGTAACTACATGAAATAAACTTATTTTTGTAATAATTTCACAATATGTACCTAAATTAAATCATTATGTGGTGCTCATTAAGTTAAAACAATGTTGTATGCCAATTATCTCTGAATAAAACTGGAAACAATTAAAATTAAAAAATAAAAAACATTTTCACTCAACAGGATGTTGATAAAATTAATTGGAGATACTTAACTATATTTTCTCTATACATAGTTCTGGAAAATACAGCTTTAATAATCCGAACTAATTTAATTTTATCATCAATTTAGTCAAGAGTAAGTAATACAGTTGAATTTCTAATTTAATTTTTGCAGCGGCTTTTCTCTTTGAGGTACATATTTGTTCAATTTGCATACCCAGTTGTTACTTCTAAACATCTAATAAATTTGTGAAAGAAATTATGTTCCGTGTGTTTAGTTTAAATATAAACACTGTCACTGATATATGTTTAGATTCAGTAATAAATACCTGGGTCTTATTTGTGTTTTCTTCAAGACAAAAATATTAATATACTTTTCTATGTTCTGAGAAGTGTATTATGTAAAACATGCTCTTTTGTGTTGTATATCCTCATTTGCTTTCTTTCTTGTTTTACTTGTGGGTCACAGCATAGATAAATATCCTTGATACTATAAACCTTCACACTAACATATTTACAATAAATTAGAATTCTTTTCAAAGCATTCTGTATTAGGAATCCAAACAATAAAAGGAAATCAGTGATTTATAGTATATAATTCTTTCAATAAGTGAATTGAGTTTTTTAATTATTTTTGAGAATGGTGTGAAACACTGGGTTCAATGATCAATTTGTGTAATTAGAAAAAAAAAACAAACATAAGGGAAACCACTGTATAAGACAGAGAAACGGGAAGCTGAGAATCCTGGAACCTCATCACTAAATGGGACTTGAGGCATCCAGGCGAAAGCTTAGAAGGTATTTTTCAGTATCATGGATGGCCAACTTAATGCTGAATGCCCAAGGTTTCCTATTTAAAATTCATATACCTGTGAATATTTTTAGAATTATTCAGTCAGAATGTTGGGAATGGAAAGAACAGTTCCATGAATCCACATTTATAACATGCTTTCGAGATGACGTTTATTTACACTCAAGCTAGTGCCTTAGTGGCTTCTGGGAGATAGATTTTGAAACTCGGATTTAAAAAATTGGGGAAACTTTGGCCAAGAAATGTTATGTGATTCCTTCAAAGCTAAACAGTCAGGCAATGGTAGAGACAATTTAAAACATTAAGTCTTTTACCTTTTGGATGTATTCTAGTGCTCTTCCTCCTATGCCACACTCATTTCAAATTTCTTCCATTAGATTTCACTAGAATTTCTACCACATGTGGATAAAATTATAATTCAAAAAATATGTGCACCCATATGCTCATTGCAGCATTATTCACAATAGCCAAGACATGGAAACAACTTAAATGTCTTATCAATCAGATGAATAGATTAAGAAGATATGGTACATATGTACGATGGAATGCTACTCAGCCATAAAAAAGAATGAACTAATGCGATTTGTATAAACATGGATGGACCCAGGGATTCTCATACTAAGAGAAGCAAGTAAGAAAGGGAAAGAGAAATACCATTTGATATCACTTATATGTAGAATCTAAATTATGTCACAAATGAACCTATCTACAAAATAGAAACAGACTTACAGACATAGAGCATAGACCTGTGGTTGCCAAAGGGGATGAAGGAGAAAGTGGGATGGACTGGGAGTTTGGAGTAAGTAGTCATAAATTATTACACTGAGAATGGATAATGAATGAGGTATTTCTGTATAGCAAAGGAACTATATCCAATCTCTTGCAATAGAACATCATGGAAGATAATAATAGAAAAAAAGTGTATATATGGGTATAGCTGAAGTTGCAGAACATTTTAAATCAAATATACTTTAATAAAAAAACAAGAAATGGAGTTCCCACTGTGGCACAACAGGATCAGTGGTGTCTTAGGAGCACTGGGAAGCAGATTTGATTCTTGGTCTGGCACAGTGGGTTAAGGGTCCAGTGTTGCCATAGCTGTGGCTTAGGTCGCAACTGCGACAGAAAAAAAGAATAATTTCCACTAGAAATTACATATAAGCTTGCCAAATTTTCCTTGTAGGATATATCCATATTAAAAAATAAAAATTGCATATATAGTAATTTTCATGTTGCAAAAAATAACAAGTTAAAGTTAACTTTCAATAGAATATTCCCAGTATGGTGTTGGTAGTGTAGTGTCGAGCATAGGTACCTTCCAATAGACTATTTCTTGCTTCATCTGACAGTTTTGGAAACCACATCAAGACTGACTTTCATAGGATGTGCACCAGTCCATACATTTGTTTAAACTGTACAATATCTGAGAACTCCATGTAGGTCACAAAATTATGAATTGAAAATGAGAAATCTCTTTTTCTGTTTTATAAAAATAAGAACTGTATTTTAATTTATAGTTATTTTGACACTTTTTTGTCTTTGCTCTCATACCTTTTTAAAAAATTAATCATATCTCTGCTCTGTTTTTGACAAAAGTGTTAGTACTGTAATTCAACTGAGCAAAGGGTGAATTTGATGTTGTAGTGCAAAAAGCTGCAAAAGTAGATTCAGATGGGAATTCTCAACATCATGAATTTATTCTAAGACCTTTTGATTTTTTTCTGTGAAGGTGACAGGCCATTTTGGGTAGGCATGCCCGTGGCATGTGGAAGTTCCTGGGCCAGGTGTCAAACCCATGCCGCGGCAATGACCTGAAGTGATTCAATGACAATGCCAGATCCTAATTCACTGCACCATAAGAGAACTCTGGGTAGGCCATTTTTAAGCTGCTAGTCTCTCTCTCCAACCTGAGCCATCTCTCTCTCAGAAATCACTCTATTATACTGACACCAATATATAGAGTGATTCTAGAAACATAGATTATGAAAATTTAAACAGATTAGTAGAAATTATATATAAATAAATCCTATTCTCACATTCCCATGAGAATAATGGTCAACATTCCCCATAAGAACAAAACGAATTTAAAGCACAAGAATTGTGAAGAATTTGAAGAAAGTCATAATAGCAAACTCATTAGTCACAGAGTCATAGAAAAATACCTAATCTTTCACTTGTCTTCCAGTGGAGACTCTGCTCTTCACTAATGCTTAAAACAAACACGTGGTCACCCAAAATATTTAATCTGCTATGTGTGCATGTATAAAAGCACATGAAATAGAAGTAAACAATACTATGGTTACTTTTATTTTCCATACTTAAACTATAAATCAAATTTTAAGTAAAATGTTTTTAAAGTCTATTTTTAAAAGCACAGAATTTGTTTTCCCATAAACATATTTCCTCCAGTCCCAGTCTCTCCTTATTCTTCTATTTCCTGGCTGTTTTTGACTTTCATTGGAACACTATTACTATAGTATATCTAAGTTAAATTAAAAAGTACATGAATATGTCTGACCAACTAAAAATATTAATACTGAAAGTAATCTCCAAAACCAACTATTATGGAACACTTTGTCAGGCAATGTGCTCGCTAATTTACCTGCATTGTTTCACCCAGTTCATTAGCAGAATAGAAGATATATTTAATTTAAAAAATTAAACATGATTAAGTGATGTCATTATTGGAGTCAATGTTATAATACTTGTGACAGTTGACAAACGTTTAACATTTACCATAATGAAATTGCAAAAGTCTTCAGTTTGTCTAACATAAAAGAGTCTGTTTTTTATTTCAAGGGAAAGTTTTCAAAAACTGCACCACTTAGATCCTTTGTCATCTGTAAGTGACCATAATTACTTACATATTACTGTAGTATTCTATTCTAAACAGAATAGAATACTATTCTAAATATTCTGTTTATATGATGACTTAAATGTCATTTTATTTAGATACTTCAGGGAGAAGCATTCATGAATAAAGGGTAAGTGTAAACACAAACTAACTTTAAAGCCAATAATAAGTATGCTAGATTTGTTTTTTTTGACATGCTATGCAAACTTTCCAGAATGGAGAGTTCACTGCACTCCACAAACACTGTCTCGAAGCAAGCAGATATTCCAGATCCTGGTGCCTCAATTACTTACTTCCTTCTTGGGTTATATCTGGTTCACTTTCCTTTATGTCTGAGGAATGAGAAGTGACTACCAGAAAGTTTAATTAACACAAAGACAATAATGCCAGAACTTGAATATTATACCCCATTAGGAGATATAACAAGGATAATAAAAGACTGTTAATGAATGTTCTATATTTGCAGCCAACTCTTAATTACCTCTGCTAATCAACGGGGGCATGGTGGTAATAAGTATACAAGAAATCACTCATATTTGGGTTTGGAATGCCATTTCTTATAGCAAGTTAGCACTCCTAATTATGTTTCAGTAAGTGTGACTTAAGAATTAATTTGTAATCTGTGGACGCTCAGTTTATAGTGTCAGGAGACAGAGGATGAGAAACGTCCTAAAGGACAAGAAGTCGATAACTTACACTCCAGCTTTTGCTGTGAGCAATACACATAAGGGATAATTATCTGAATGCTATCTTGGGGCAACACAGATTCTGAAGGTGATCAGTAATAGGGTGTGTAAGCATATGGAGTCTTATTTTACTCATAAAAGTATTGTGCACAATTACTGTTAAGTTTATCCCGAAGTATTATAGATTTTATGCTGCTAATTTAAATGGGTTATTTCTTTTCATTAAACTTTTTAAAATTTGTAACTCTTATGCAGAAATGTTAATTATCATATAATAATTTTGTCCTCAGCCTGATTACTACGTATGTGCTATTCCCCCCAATAGTTTTTCAAATCAATTTTGTTTCTAAGCATAAAATAATATCAATTACAAATAATAATCCTTTTGTCTCCCTCTCTACTATTTTATATTATTGATTCATTAATTGCATGGCTAAAATTTCAATATAATTATAATGTGATGTGCATAAGAGAAGCCATTTTTCATTGCTTCAACATCAATGGAAATGTTTCATTATGAAAAATTAATTCAAGTAAAATGTTTATTAAATCACAACCTACATATAGAAACATGAAGGAAGTGAGAGTATACAGAATGGTGAATTTTTCAAACACATCCTGTGGCAAGGGTAGTCACTATCCTAATTCTGTTCTCAAAGTGTAGATTATATATTGCTTTTCTCTTTTATGTAAATGAGACAACATGTTGCTTATGGTGTCTGGCTTCTTTTGCCAAACTTTACACATTTTTAGAATGTTTTTGTTAATAAGCATAGTTTTTAAAAATTCTCCTTGTGGTATATAGTATTCCATTATGTGTATAGAGACACTTGGTTAGTTGAGCTGTTGTGAATAAGGAATTTAGGGATATTCTGACATGTATCTTTTTGATTCAGATATATGCATGTACATGTCATATCATGTGTGGATATGAGTATTATTTCATCCCATTCTTTTACCCTTTCAAAAATGATTAAACTCTTCTTTCCTTGCCAATTAGCACGTCATTACAATGTCATATATTACTATGTGATAGTGGGTACTTTTGAGTCATTCCTGTTGTCAGGCTGCAACAGTGCTCCATTTTGCATAATATTTTATGAAGAAATTTATTAGATACTCTTTATTGTGTAAAGAAGTTACCTTCTATCCCTAACAGTCTAACAAATTTATCATGAAATGATATGGAAATTATGAAATGTTTTCTGCACATTTCAAGAGGATGATATGCTTTCCCAACTTTTTGCAGTGAATTAAATCACTTGCATTTCTAGAATAAATCACATTTTTTAATATATTGCCAAATGCAATTTGCTATCATTTCTTTAGGACTTATGCAGCTTTGTTTATGTGAGAGATTATTTCTTTCTTGTAATATTCTTGTCGGGTTTTGGTACCAAGTGTATGCTGGTCTCATAAAATGAGCAGAAGTTCCTATTATTCTATTCTCTAGAAGAATTTGTGTTAGAGTGGTTTTATAGCTTTCTTAAATACATGAAGAAAAACTCATCTGCGAATCCATCTGGACTTTCAGTTTTCATCTGAGGAATTTGTAAATAACAGATTCAGTTACTTTAATAGAGAAAAGGGAGTTCCCTGGTATCCTTGCGGTTAACGATAGTGTGGTCACTTTCGTGGTGCAGGTTTGATCCCCGGCTTGAGAACTTCTGCACGCCTCAGCCCTGAGCCAAACGAAAAATTAAAAATAGATAGAGGATTATTTAGATAGTCAAGATCTTTTTGTGACAAAACGATTAAGTTTTAAGATTGCAGAAATTTGTTCCTTATTAATCATCAAATTTATTACTGTATTGTGTTGAGGATCTATAATTATGTCTCTGTTTTAATTCCTAATATCGGTAGCTTGGTTTTTATTTCCTTCTTGTCTTGAACACTCTCATTGAAGATTTAATCATTTTTAGTGCTTTCAAAACCAGTTTTCCACTGTCATTTTACTCTATTGCATATTTGTCTTCTGTTTTATTATTATTATTGTTTAGTTTCTTCCAGATTTTAAGTGAGATTTATTGTCTTCTCTATATTTTTAGATCAAATATTAATCACTGACCCTTTGACTTTTTCTTGTCTAAATAGTTATTTAAATCTATTCATTTCCTTCAAGGCGTACTCAGGTTGGCTTGCATAGAATGTGACATGCTATATCTTCTTTGAAGTTAAAGACCAAAATATTTCTTAAATTCTGTTATGTTGTCTTTTTGATCTATGAATTATTTAAAATTATATTACTTAATTCCAATACTAAAAATTAATAGCCTCATTTTCAAACATAGACATTTCCTTTTACTATTTCAGTAATATTTCTAGAAATCATTTTATATATTTTAATTGAATCGGTATTTTAAAATAAGATTTCAATTTAACTGAACTGTATAGTCTCTAGTCATTTATATTACCGGCATTTCTATCCTTTCATTGCTATTCTTTTCTTCCTTCATTTTCATGTTTCCTTCTTGGGTCATCTTCCTCCTGCTGAAGTACTTCCTTTACTATTTCTTTTAGTACAAGGTTGCAGGTGAAATATGTCTCAGTTTTTATTTGTGATATTTATCTCTTTTCATTTTTTTTTTTTTTTTGTCTTTTTGCCTTTTTTTATGTAGAGCCGCACCCGCGGCATGTGGAGGTTCCCAGGCTAGGGGTCTAACAGGAGCTGTAGCCTCCGGCCTTCGCCACAGCCACAGCAACGTGGGATCCGAGCCGCGTCTGCAACCTACACCACAGCTCACGGCAACGCCGGATCCTTAACCCACTGAGCGAGGCCAGGATCGAACCCGCAACCTCATGGTTCTTAGTCGGATTCGTTAACCACTGAGCCATGAAGGGAACTCCTTTTCATTTTTTGATACATATGTTTTTCTACATCTTCAATTTTATCTTGGTGATCAATGTATTTCACAGATAAAAGATGTTATTTTATTTTCTTCAGCTTCAATTGTTTCTGCTGGAAACTGAATTGTCATTCTTGTTGTATATCAAACTAGCTCTTGAATATATCAGTCAATTCTACTGTTTTGCTTTGTTTTGTTTACTTCTATATACATCTTAACTCCTACATTCTAGTTTCCCTACTTTTATTTTGATATTTTAATTTATTTTTAGCTTACTGACATAAAAATTTATTCTTTAAAAATGTCAGTATATATTAAAATTTCCTTCTGCTCACACACTTAATTTTGTATACCAAAGAAGAAGGTAGGAATTAATATAGAAACAACTCATAAATCATCCCTATATGTGTTGATTTCTTTATTTTGAGAAAATTAAACTTTAGGGTTGCTCTTTAAGCAGTAAAGCAATCCCCAACAAATTTAAAAGCCCCTATTACAATTATTTCATACCTTAGGTATTTTAACATTATACTTCTCACTAAATTTTTATGACTTTGCTGAATATGTGTGTGTTGGGGCTGGGTTTCTCCTAGTGATTGCAAAGTTAATAATCAAAATACTTATTTTTTGTTTTTCATGTTTTTATGGAATGATTAGGTTGATTTAACAACTGTAGACAGTAAAAATAGCAAACATTCTTCATATAATTAGGCTTTTTCTATGTGCTTTGCAGGGATTAGTTCCTTTCGTTATTTTTTTTTTAACTAAAACCAAGTAAAGCAGGCATTATTATTACTCTTATTTTATAAATAAGAAAGTGAGACACGTAGAAGTTTAGTGACTGCCAAATTTTCATTCCCAAGGAGTAGTATTCTTGGGATCTGAATCAAGGTGGCTGATTCCAGAGAACCGTGTGTTATACTACTAAGTTACTTTTCCTCTGGAGTGTTACTGAGAAAGAAGATAAGAAAACTAGAGACCTTGTATTTCCCTCTAACCATCTTATACTTCCTGAAGTCTCTTTCACTCCAAATTTTTCTTACATACACTATTATATTTAGATGTATTGGAAGTTAATGTCATAACTTTTAATAATTAAACTTTTAAAACTACAGTGATCATTTACAGCCTTTTCTATTAATGTCCTTCAAAATATGAAGAAATTAAGTTATTTTGTTTCTGGCCACGTATTCTACCCACAATATTATATTAGTTTAATAACTATTCCTGTGGCTATCCTATTATAATATTTCTTAGTCAAAGTTTCCTTATCTGGGTAAACTTTGCAGAAATTAGTCACTTAACCATTTTTTACTGTTTTTAGGCACTCTGTTCTCTTGACTTCCATTGGTATTGCCCCAAGATTTTCCTGTTATATTTGCTTTTTATACTTGTCTTGTTATTTCTTCCTTTTAAATTGATTCTTCTTCCTTATCTCTTAATGTTCTTTTCCTTGTTATTCTCAAGCTAAATCTTGGATTTTAGTGCAATTTTTATATCAATAGTTTGAAAAACTATATCTTTATTTCCAAACTATTGTCCAAACAGAGACTGGTATTTTCAGCTGCCTATATAATATCTCTTGATTATCTAGAGTGAACTACCTATTTTAAACCTCCCCTTAAATGTTCCAATATAAACTCTTAAGTCTCAGCGCTGTCCTTTACTCCACTCCAAGGAGTAAATTTCCTTAGTGCAGACACCAGATGCTCAGGCCAGAAACTTAAGTTGTGTTCAGATCCTTTTTTTTTCTCATTATTCACTTCAAATCATTGAGCATACTTGATACTTTCATGTACAAAATAAAACAAAAGTATTCACTTCTGTTAACTCATTCTAACCTTGTCAAAGTGAAGTGCCATTGTCATATGTACAATACAAAAGTTGCCTATTATTCCCACCTCTTACTTTAAACACCTCTTATACAATGAACACATCATACAAAAATGGGATCTTAAATGAAAAGGAACCATGTCAGTTGCTACTGAAAACATTTGATGATTTTCAATTTCAAGTAGAGAAAAAAATCCTATGTATAAAGAGACCTTAACAGTTCAGTTGTTCAATAATTCCAATCTTTTTTCACCAAGCTTTCTACTAATCCACGTTGATCTGCATATCTTTTTAAAAGGTTAACTCCTTTACTCTTCCAGTGGGTGAGGACATAGGTAAAAAGATGACTGTCTATAAGCCAGGAACTGGGACCTCATCAGACATTGATGTTGCCATTGCCTTGATTTTGGACTTCCCAGACTCCAGAACTAGTTGATGTAGGATCACTGTTTCCTTCAGTGCCTGGCAGTGACCATTACCTTTTCTCTTTCTCTGAAATGGCTCACAATTCAGGAGGCCTTTCTTCTGATTATGATTTTTGATATGTTAGCTTTCTCTATGGGATCAGCTTCTATTTTACTTTATTTTATTTATTTATTATTTATTTATTTATTTGTTTTTGTCTTCTGTCATTTTAGGGCCGCACCCACGCCATATTGAGGTTCCCAGGCTAGGGGTCTAATGGGAGCTGTAGCCACTGGCCAACACCACAGCCACAGCAATGTGGGATTCCAGCCACGTCTGCAGCCTACACCACAGCTCACGGCAACGCCAGACCCTTAACACACTGAGAGATGCCAGGGATCAAAACCGCAACCTCATGGTTCCACTGAGCCATGACGGAAACTCCCAGTTTCTATTTTAGAAACTCAGCAAGACATCTGCCTTCATTTGCTCAATTCCAGCACTTTCTGAGGCAGATGCATGAAGCCTTGAATGAGATGGATTCTAATACAATCATTGAAAGATTCCTCAAAATTGGTCAACTGTGGCAAAACCTTGTTGGAATCCTTTTCTCCTGGCACATGATGAAAGCCAAAAACATACTAATATGGTGCTTGTGTTGTTTGATAGAAAAGAACAGCAGAATTCTGGAGAAATGAAACTAAACTAAGGAACGCAGAGGTTTTTATCTCATACATTTTGGGCATTTACAGTTGGTATAAAAGGAGCTGATTTTTTACTAAGGGTCTTGGGTATGTACCTCCAGTTTACTATCCTAGTTTGCTTAAAAATACAGTTTATTATTGGGAGTCTGTCTGTGGCACAGCAGGTTAAGGATCCGGCACTGTCTCTGTGGTGGTGTGGGTTTGATCCCTGGCCTGGCACAGAGGGTTAAGGATTGGGCATTGCCTTGGCTGTGTAGGCCAACAGCTACAGCTTGGATTCGATCCCCGACCTGGGAACTTCCATATGCCATGGATGCAGTCAAAAAAAAAGAAGAAAAAATATATGGTTTATTATTAATGTCTGAATTCAGAGAAAATTATGTTAATGGATTTGACACTTGAAAGCGGAAAATGCAAACTACAACGTCAGTGAGACACAAATCTGATTATGAGGAAAAGAGAACTCCTGGCTGTTGTAGATGGGAGTATAAATAGGCACAACAACTTTGGGGAACAATTTGGTAACGCCTGCTACTATTTCTTCTTATAAGTGAAACAATTGTTTGCTTAGAGTAGACTCAGTTTTGCTGTACATTTATATGGAGTTTAGAAAATAAAATAATGGTAGTTTAGTTATAGGTTGGAAAGCCAAAAAAAAAGAAAAAGAAAAATGGCAACTCCTTTCCTGCTTAAGGAACTTTGCCCTCTTTGTTTCTGTCATAGAAACATTTATCCTCGTGTAGATGGATCATTTTTATATTTTTAATAATTTTACTTTCTACTCACTCCTAAAGCCTTTTTGCAATCATTCTGTTTATTATTGCAGTAGATTATATCTTCTTACTTACGTTTACAAATTTTATAGGTATTTGAGTTATTTCTTACTGCTGGTTCTCAGCAGGGTACCATATTGGAATGCAAGTTCCAGTAGACCAGAATCCATATATGTTCTCTGCATTTTATTCCAGTGTCATAGAGAAGAAACTCCATAATCATTATTGATTAAACATACTTATAAACAAATGACTAAATATTTATTTTTCCTATAATATGTTTTAAATGTTTGTGAGTACTTCATTTCTGGAATCTATTTCTCCAATGACAATTTTAATGTATTTTCTTTAATATTTGTTGTATTTCTAATCAAATGCCTCAGTCCTCCCAAAAATAAGTTCTATTTTCAGTAGCCATTATCATTTCACTGCCTCTTTAATCCACTTGTTTTTTCTGTAGTCATTTTAATCATTTGTAGCTTTTGTCCATGTTTTAAAAAATTTGGTAACAGATATATCTGTTCTCTTCTTTGTTATTCACAGCTATGATATATTTATCTTCAATCTGTTTCACTCCATCTTAAGTCTCCCATTTTTATCTCATTTTTTGTTTGTTTTGTTACATCAGTTTTTGTCCCCATTATATTGAATTTATGCAGAACTCTAAATTTTCTTATAACTTGGAACATTTGTGG
This sequence comes from Catagonus wagneri, assembly GCA_004024745.2. Classification (NCBI taxonomy): domain Eukaryota; kingdom Metazoa; phylum Chordata; class Mammalia; order Artiodactyla; family Tayassuidae; genus Catagonus; species Catagonus wagneri. The sequence continues at coordinate 3,384,588 of PVHT021183693.1, read as the reverse complement.
ACTTCTTTTCTACATCTCATTTCAAAGTGGGTCTTGAACTTTGTTTTTATGATATCCTCCTCTTTGGACTTGTTTGTAACATATTTGTATATATGACTTCTGGTTTCTTTAATGTATTTGCATATGATATGAGTAACTCAATGAGGCTTAATCAATTTTTCATATAATATGGATGAAACTATTATGTTTAATAATAAAAAACAGCAAGGTTTAAAATCACATTTATTTTACTTTTGGGCTCCATATTTTATGTTCTATTTGTTCTTTGTCCTGAAGAAGGTAAAATCACATTTATTTTACTTTTGGGCTCCATATTTTATGTTCTATTTGTTCTTTGTCCTGAAGAAGGTGTGGCTGGATATGGGGATGTTTAAAGAGCTATCTCAGAGTGCACTTTGGTAAGTTTCAGCTATCAAATATGATTATTTTCTTATGATCCTTTATTAAATCCTTTAGAGTGTTTGGGGGGTATGCTAGGGCTTTGGAAAATTTGACCAGTTTTGAATAATATCCTTTGATATAATAAGCCACAAATATTCAAATGATTGTTCTTATTTATCCTAATTCTTTGAGTATTGTCCACTTCTATCTCAGCTTGTGGAGAAAGAACAATCAAATAAGTATGTAGCAGTATTTTCATTGCTATTAGCATCAGGGAACAGAATTCCCTCTGAGGCTTTCTTTCTCTATGTTTCTCCATCTGTAGCCCCTCCGGGGAATTTGTTACTTCTGATTCTCTCTTTCCTTCTGGGTAAAACCTGGATAAGTGTGTCACTAGTTCTGAGTAATTTTTATTATTTTACCTTTATTTTATAAATTTGATTTCTCCTTATATATAAAAATCTCTAAGACTTGTTTGAGATAAGGGAGATCAAGGGTGAACTAGTGTAGGCATAAGATGTCACAATCAGACTGTCTGATTCTACAACGCAATTCTACCAATTATTAGCTGTTCAAGTAAAATAAATACCTCTCACCTTGTTAATGTTATAGGCAGAAGACCCGTCTCACAAATATTTTTGAGTGAATATACATACAGTGATTATACTTTAATTTGTAACAGTCATGCTTCTAAAAAGTATATTAAAGGATAATTTGATTACAAGCAACTATCTATTGTAAGAACAGAAAAAGGACAAACCAGAAGTGCTCCTAGAAAGCCAATTATGCAACTTAAAATAGTGAAGGAGGTGATTTTAAGGAATAAGACTTTCTAAATTCTGGGCTTTACTTCCTCACACCAGGACATGTTTCAGTAATCTGTGAAGAATAGAGAACTAGGTGAATCCAAACTTTTGAATGCCAAAAACTTAAAAGAGAAGTGTGACCATGCAGAGGGAGAAACCAAATGTGAACAGTTTCTGAAGGTGATAAACCTTCTTGGGATTGTACAATGCCTCCATTTACTTTCCATCATACAGAAAAGCACATAAATAGAAAATTTAGTTTGTTCTTTCCAAAAGCATGAGCAGCAACCAGAAATAAACACAAATAGACACTAGGTAAAAGAAGCAGCAAATGAAAATAAATAAATAAAAGATAAAAAGTGAAAGTGGGAACAAAGAAGAGATGACCAGAAAACAAATATGACAGTTAGACAAAAGAGTAGGAAATAAAACAAGAACTGACAGAATTCAGGAAGGAAATAAAAGAGGCTTTTGGGAGAACTAAAGGTTAATTAGTTGCAGTACTATAGAGAATAAACAGTGTGGCAAGCACAAAACAGTACATAAAGAGGCATATGACAACTAACACTGGAACTAAAAGGAAACAGAAATAAAGACATAAAAGGTATTAGAGAAGAAGTACAGGCATAGATTACAATGAAAATCCATCAAATACTAAAGAAGAAAACTAAGAAGGAAAATCAGGTTGCTATAGGCTTCTTCCTAGTACCACAAATCTAGTAGACATTCAAGGAAGGAAAGTCTGAGACAGATTTTACATCAGTGAGTACAACTGAAGTAAATACATTTAATTTTATATTTTTTAAAACATTTGCGTTAGAATATAAATGTAAGGATAAGAGGGACAAGAGAATATAAATGAAAGGAAGAGGAGTGAAGGTGGAAAGTAGAGTAAGCTCACCAGTGATTGTCCTATATGAGACTAAGTTTTAAAAGATTCTGCTAAGTACATGGCAAAAATACATCAGTGTTGATTTTTCAAATTTCATAATGTGGAGAAGAAGGGATAGAAAAGCAAGATTACGCAAGGTTTTTACAGCATTGTCCAGAGTATGTATTTAACGAATATTACCACACACACACACACATACACACACACCCCGAACAGGACATATAGAGTAATAAGTATAAAGGCAAATTTAGAATAGAAATACAAGCGTACCTATACATCAGAAGACATATGAACAAATACAAACAAAACAGACCACAGAGTAAAAGATATAGAAGTGAGAAAATAAAATAGCCCTTAGCTTGAACTCTAGTAAATTATCCTACAAATATTTTTAACTATAATTTCTTGGTAACGTTCAAGTTAAGTTCTGATTTACTTACGAATACATACTTGATACTCACTATCTCATTTTCTATTTACGAAGCATTCTGATTAACTGATTATCTGTTTTGCAAGAGAAGAATATACTGAAGTATTTTATTGGCCTTTAATCTAAATAACAGATGCCTGTCTATTATGACCTGTTTTCTCAATGATTTATGCACTCTCATTCAAATATTTAAAAACTACTTGGGGAAAAATGAATACATAATTTTGGACCATAAAATGAATATGATTTGCTTGATATAAATTATAAACAAAAAATAAAATTGTTTTAAAAAGTAAAAATAAATTGAATTATCTATCCAAACCTACATGTTATTTTGAACTTTTTGTATATGATAAATTGGTTTAAATCAGTCAGTTGGACACATTTAGAGGATTTCCTAACATTTCAATAAAACTGAAATCTAAATAATTTACATATTTTTAATGTCATCACTTATTGAGGGGACCAAGGACCATCATTTTGAGCACTGTAAATCTCAAGTTTCTCATCTGCAAACTGGAAATGATAATTCCTAACTAACTGATAAAAGCAGTACACATAAAATTTGATAATAGTGCTTTTAATAATTACTTCTAATCACTATATGAAGTAGCTAACTTCTATTCCTTGGTAAAGTTTAGATGTGTGTACAAGGATGTGCTCAGTTGTTCATGAAAATTGTTAAAAACTAAAATATTAACATTAAAAGTCAAAGTTTAGGTATCTGTTTAAAACTCATTTCATATTTCATTTCACTTTCACTTGCTACCACACTGTCATAAATTTCTATGAGTGATAGATGGAAGACTAATAGTGATATTACTAAAAATAATAGCTCACAGAGTATTCATTATGTGCTAAGTTTTAAAGCATTTTCCACGAGATAGTTCATTTAATTCTAATAGTGACATTCTATTATTATTCTCACTACTGGTGAGGAAACTGAGGAGAAAGGATGCTAAGAAATTTTGTCAAGGTTAGGCACCAAGTGACATACTCGTCTGTGACAATGTAAATGGACTAACTACAAAAATTATGTTTTGTTGAGAGGGAAGTAGATCTTGAACTTGTGGATCTAATGGGTTTGAGCAGTAGGTATATTTGTATATTTTTAGAAAATGGAGGCTGATCACTTCAAGTACCTAAGGCAAGATACATCAAAATTATTCAGTTTGTCAAAAATTTTATATCAGGAAATAAATATCCTCGAGAATTCTTTATTTATTCTTTCTTCCCACTGACTAAGACTGTGGTAAATTCACAGAAAATGGCATAGAAGGAAGAGGACCAACCTAAAAATAAAATGTGACCTAAAAATAAAGTATTAGTCTAGTTGTCCTTACTCCTGGTTAACTTAGGAAGTGGGTTTATTTAACATTATTTTATGCAACTTTTCTAACTTTGATTTTTCATTTCTGAAAAGGAAAAGAGCTAGTCTCTAACAGAGTCTTTAAATCTTATACTTAATCATATGACTTAGAAATACTATAGTAATACAATAAGCATTGCTATTCTAATAACATCCATATAAAATATATCTTTGCATGTGTAAATTTAAGAACGATAGCATGAGAAAAAGAATGATATATATAGATATATAGATATAGATATTACTGGGTCACTATGCTGTACAGCATAAATTGGCACAGCATTGTAAATCAACTATACTTTAAAAAATTTTTAAAAAGAATGCAATGGCTAATATTAAAAATAGGAAATTAGTTTTTACTCGACCATGTTCTCAGAGTCTTTTGTAGATTCTCCTCTATTTAACATTTGAGTTTCTCTGAACCCTGTGGATCTAGATCTTTTCCTTCAGAACATCCTCCTTGGAGGATTTGCTAAATTTCTATATAACAAAATCTTCACAGTATAATCTCTCTTGTGAATTGAAGACTTAGACCATGAAGAAAATTACTCATTATCCCATATACATCTCCCAAGCACTTGAAACTTCCCAGATCAGATACCGTATAAGATACTGAATGAAGAATTCATTCTGTACTAATTTTCATAGAGATAATCTAATATAGTGAATTTTGATATTGGAAGTTTAAAAAGGCAAAAATAGAATGCTGGGGTGATGTAGAGATAGTTCATGATGGAAACAGCCATCACTTCTGGGGGAGTATGTACTAGTAGATCATGCGCAGGTTAGAGTAATGACAATGGAAATAAAAATATATTAAAAGATGCTTAGAGGAGTTCCCGTCGTGGCTCAGTGGTTAACGAATCCGACTAGGAACCATGAGGTTGCGGGTTTGATCCCTGACCTTGCTCAGTGGGTTAAGGATCCGGCGTTGCCATGAGCTGTGGTGTAGGTTGCAGACGTGGCTTGGATCCCGCGTTGCTGTGGCTGTGGCGAAGGCCGGCGGCTACAGCTCTGATTGGACCCCTAGCCTGGGAACCTCCATATGCCGCGGGTGCGGCTCTACATTAAAGGCAAAAGGACAAAAAAAAAAAAAAATGCTTAGAAAGCAAAATTAATAGAGCTTGGCATTTGATTGAACGTGGGGAAGAAAAAAAGACAAGATAAAGAATGTGATGTTTAGGTTTTGGCTTAAGAAACTACTGCATAGGTCACTGAAAGAGAAGCAGGTTTTTATCTGCGTCCGCATCTCAGGGGCTTAAGATTTTCTTATTTTGTTCAAGTCCACTTGGCTGTCTTGATTCTAAATCCCACTCCTGCCATCTTAAATCTCACATATACTCTAGCTAAGGCAGTGAGTTCAACCTATGTAACACTGTAAACAGTACAATTAAAATATGGATCTGACTTTCAGCAAAGTTGCCCTTGCATTTACTAGACAAAAAGGATTATTTTAAGGCCATAAAATAAGCTTTTTCCTTCTCTGATGTTGACTAAATCTGATAGTTTAAAGCCCTGAGCTATGGATGTTATTTCTATTAGTTCTAATACGGTTAGAAACAAACATCTCTCTTCCAGGCTTCTGGATTCTAAAAGGCATGAAAGAACCTCTTTTCCTCTTTAATTAAAAAAAGTAGTCAATTCAGAAAAGAGTAGAGACTTACGAAAAAGAGGTTAAAATGAAGACTGGTGATCATCTATAAACATTTTTATCTGTGATATTTAATTTTCAATAAATATTTTAATATATATTAATGCAATTAGACTGGCATTAGTATTTTTAAAGAGTTATATAAAAGTACATGAAAGTTTTGAAGGAAAATCTTATTTCTTGAACACAATGCCACATAAGTTAGCAGCCTATTCAAACAGACATAAGATGATGAGATGGTTTAATTTAGAAATGTACCGTATTTTTTTCTATTCCTGAAAAAACTTTTTAGGGATATAATACGTTCCCTTCCTGTTATCAAAATGATAACTGTCTTTTTCCTTTTCCTTTTTACCTTTCTCTTTAACCATACTTATATTTTGCAGTTTTGTCAAATTATCTTCAGAAGAATTTGGAAAAAAATTTGATCTATGTGAATCTCTACATAGCTGCATCTTTTTCTCATTCTTTGTTGTTATGCTACCTTATCTAGCTGGAGTGTAAGCATATCTGCTCATTTTAGAAGAGTGATCATAATAAACTAAGATTAGTTAGAGATATTGGATTTTAAAAAATGATATTGTATTTGGATGGATACCCACTACAGTGATGAAGGTAGAATTTCAGCAGCAAATGTAATCTTCACCCATAAAGAATCACTGGGAGTGGGTAGAAAGGATTACTAAGTAAGAGAAATGAAAATGAGAATTCTTTCAGAAGAGAGATGGTAGATCTGAAATATGACCTTAATTATGTAGCACATTTCCCCAGTAAATCTCAGCTGTTAGACTCCCATGTTTGCTCTTTACTCACATTATTTAATTAAAGATAATGACATGGCTTTCTGTAGATTTCAGGTACCATTACCAAATTGTGCAGAAGAGGAAATTGAGAGATACAGGGTTATATAACTTAACCAATCTCAAGCTATTTCAGTGGCAGGGCATGAAACTTTAGGTCCATTATTCCATGTTCCTTTTACAAATGCAGAAGACCAGTAGGTACTTTTTAAATAATTAGATGACTTGAATTCAATAGAGCTTAAAACGAAATAATTGACTGTAACTTTCTAATGATAATATGTGGAATGTATAGCAATATTTTTTAAAGCAAAAAGAAAATGAGAAATTTTAAAATAAACTACTCCATATTATTCATGTCACCATGTTCTTTATATTCAAAGGGAACAAAGAATAAATCAAAAACACTTAAACCTATTATTCTTGAACTCATATAAAAGTTTTAAATTAATTATGTGCCCCACATTAGCCAAGATTTGTCTTCCATAGCTTTACCCTAGGGGTAAATTCTTTGTTCAGATTCAGGATGGCTCAAACAAGATAAGTCTTGGGTACACAATGTAGTTCTTTATACCAAGGAAGTCAGTCTCAAACTTTTGCAGTCATTAGAATGAGTTAGAAGGCTTAGTCACAGAATGCTTGGCCCTACCCTGAAAGTTTCTGATTTGTTAAGGTCTAAGTTGGGGCCAGAAATCTGCATTTCTAACAAATTCCCAGGGGCTGCCAGGACCAAGTGCCCTAATTTGAATACTACTATATTAAATGGTAACAAGGTTCACCCCAACACCCAACCAGTTTTCATGACCACTGAGCAACTCAGCCTAATTGAAAGCTGATTAAACCAGGGGAGAACAGGACACATTTCATCATATGATGGAAAATGTCACCACCATTGTTAGGCAGAGGTGACATTGGTAGTTTAACATAATATTTTGGAAATATTTCTCTTCCTTAATATGAATCTTGAATAGGCTATGCTATTATAGAATCTTCTTTTATTCTTTTGAGGTGTATGGCTGTATGGATGTGTATCTATGGGAAAGAAAGATCCAAAACCACTGGCAAGATTATCAAGTACTGATGGAAGGAATATTTAATTCTTACACTGTTTAAAAAACAGTGAAGGAGTGTTCACATGACTGAAATCACCCATGAATATTTAGCTGTCTTTTAACGCTGTTCAGTTTGGGCATATCAAGAAGTCCTTATCTTTAGAACAGCTGGGAGCTGTGTCCAGCCTGTTCTCTGCTCTGCAAGCCATGTGCTGTAGCTCAACTGTGTCTATCCAGAAAAGGAGGCCATTTTTCTAGTTTATATAAACAGGAACCTTATATTACAGTGGTAGCACTGAATTCAGCACCTTCTTCTTACATCTGTAACCCTGTATTGTTTCTGCAGACTGATTATCCAAATAGGGAGGGAAATGGACTTTAAGTCATGGCCAAACTCTGTTCAAGGGAAGATGGAGGTGATCTCTGTGGGAATTGTGAATAAGGAAGACTTTGGATCTAAATCTCTAGAGCTCTAGATGGAAGAGAAATGCTGGGAACTTGGATATGTGTAGGAGATGAACTCATTTAAGTATTCCACTTTCATTGACAGTCTGTTCTGTTCAATATGAGGTCATGCATTTGTAGAATGAATTCAAATTATTCTAACAACAAAAGTTAAATTAATGTTTTAAAATTGATTACTTTTTTATATATCTCCACCCCCAAATTATAATCCAGATCTTCATCTTGTGCTCTCAGAAAATAATAGGTACTTGTTCTGACACCAAAGGAAAACTGATTAGGTTGCCTTCACTGAGAGAAAGTGCATAACTTATTTTCCTCTTAAAGGTGTTGTTGAAGGGAAATGTTGGTTTTACTCAACATCATGACTTCAACCTAAAGTCTTGTTTACAGTGAAGTTCTACTCTTTAGGGTGCTATTTAAATCAATTTCAATTTGCCTTAATTATTTGGAACTCTTCAGAAAACTCTGTTATAGGAAACATCAGTGTAGGTCTTTTTTTTTTAATTTTTTTTTTCTAGTGTAGCAAGTAGCTATCAAGTGGAGAAGAAAAAACAAGTAAACATAAACTCCCTGATTTCCAAATGTAATATTTTTATTTTTTTACTTTGTCTTTTTAGGGCCATACCCACGGCATATGAAGGTTCTCAGGCTAGGGGTCAAATCAGAGCTGTAGCTGCCGGCCTACACCACAGACACAGCAATGCGGAATCTGAGCTGCGTGTGTGACCTACATCACAGCAGTACCAGATCCTTAAGCCACTGAGTGAGGCCAGGGATCGACTCTGCATCCTCAGGGATGCTAGTCAGATTCGTTTCTGCTGAGCCATGACAGAACTCCTAAATATATTTTTAAAAGTAAAATTTAAAGGATGGAGCTGACATTCCAACAACCTATTTAAAATCTCAGTATTTATTTTGAGAAGGAGGTGTAGAGATAGAAAGCATGGAGTTTCTGATATAAGATGTGATATCACTGATTCAGATGTGATCTGTTTTTCTTTAGTTTTATGAAATTATCCAACTTTTCAATAAAGCGTTTTAGTATCCACTGATAATTCTTGCCCAAATAATATTCTTACATTGAAAGTTGTGAAGTGATCATTTTTCTAAATAGATAATTATGTTCGTACCAGACATTCTCTTATTCTCTTATAAAGAAGTCAGATTTTATTCTACAAAATGCCTCAAATACTTTAAAATTATGATACTTCTCTTATTTGCTATCATTAAAATTATTGAATTAAGTTTAAATTTATTTTGTAGCCCTTTTAAAAGATTTTATTTTATTCAGCCTAAAGTGTAAGTTCATTTCCAATTTTTTCATAATGAATATGCAGAATGGTGCATTTATAGGTTCTGCTTTTGAAAGGGAATCTTCAGAGTTGGTTTCAGAAATCTAACAGACAGGTAAATGGTAAAATATAACATGATATGATATAATATAACATAATATTTAAAATGGACAACATTCCTTTTTGACTCTCCAGTCTTGATTTTAGGAAAATAAATCATCTTCTGGAGGTGAAATTTTCTTCATATTATCTGCATTCCTCCAAAATCATGTCACTACCATACCCCTCTCTTTGCAGTCCTTGCTTTATTTTTTGCTGTGATGTGTTATCTGCATGTCAGTTATTTATTTCCTCACTTCCATGTATGCAAGATACAGTATATGCTCCCACTTAGATATATTAGTGGGGACCCTAGATAATTTTGGATTCTCTCTATATGTATCTGCATGTTTTTTGGAGATATTTAAATTGTTAGCGGCTATTGAATGGAAGTTGCTCTCATTTTTAAAATCATTTATTTATTTATTTATGGCCATGCATGACATGCAGAAGTGGCAGGCAGAAGTTCCCTGCCCCAGGGACTGAATCCAGCTACTGCAATGCTGGAGACTGTAAGCTACTGCATTAGGCTAGGCAATGACTTCAGCCACTGCTGTTGGATTCTTAACCCCCTCTGCCACAGTGGAAACTCCTAAACATCAATGTCTTTAAGCACAACTGAGAACTCAGTCTGCATTTGGTATATTGTCCATAACTTGCATGTCAATATGTCTGTGTATATTGATTCAACTCTGCTTTCCGTTTGTCATTAATGTTTCATATATTTCTAATTCCTTGACCCAATGTTGGAGCTATTCTTTTTTTAATTCAAAATAATGGAATCAATTAAATTTCCTTTCAGATATACTTTCAGCTTACCCATTTTGCTAGTCTTGATCTAGGTGAATTTAGTCGTAAAATAGTAATTAGGTCCTGCTGGCCTATAAGTTCATAAATATTAGTTCATTATGCCACTATATGTATTTTTCCTACAGTATCCTCTTAGGTAATACTTCAAGGTCCATTGTTCATAATATTGCCTGTGGACAGTGAATAACAGATTCAATTACTTAGATTTAGGAATGGTAAACATATTTGCTCTTTAGAAGTTAATCAGAAAAGTAATAAAGATTGTGGGATTGATCAGATTACTTTCTATCCCTGAATTCTACCCAGAATAACATTTTGAAAGTCAGGAAAGAGAAGAAAAAGTAAAGATTATTAAAAAATATAGAAAATTATGACATACATTTGAAACAATACAAAACTTTCATAGAATTCACTGTTATAAAGAAACACAACAGCAAGACTACTGGGAAAACTCTTAAAAGAAAATGGAGTTTATATAAATAGATGGAAGATCTATTCTGAATGCCCAGAATGTTTTTAAGGTAAATATCAATGTTATACTTATGTTTAGACAGTTAACCTTTATTTTGCCTTAGATGGAATTCCAGTAAATACTGACAACTATTCAGCGGATGCTGAATTTCAATAATTACATGAACTTCGCCAACTTTTAGTTTTAACACAGAGTGAAAATTAATCAACATTCAGTTTGCCTTATAAGTTTACTTAATATTATTACAGCTTAAATAAAAAGACAAGGTTAGAAGGCTTGAATTCTTGTTCTAGCAAGTGACTAATAATTATAGCCTCATATGACTCACACAACAGCTTTGCTAAATGATTCATTTTTGTTAAGGTTTTCTGCAAAGATATTTTTATATTTACTTAGAAAATAATCTGACTACTAATCTTGCGTGATAGGAGTCAGAAGCAGAAATTTGTGTCACGCATGAAACACAGGGTTATTAGTCATATGTTGTTAAATAGAAGACTGCCATTTAATGTATTTCCAGCATGAACACATTATAAATGGATGAATAGAAAATATGAAGTATAAAAATATGATTATATATAGTATTATATGCTGGCTTATAAACATCTAAAGAAAAAGGTTTCAGGCTATTTCAGTTGGTGAGTTAATGGGTAGATGACTCACTCTGAAGATCAAATTATTTATAGGTGAATTATTACTCAAATGCTAAGCTCTCTGCTGTGATATTTATCCTGAACAGCACAAATTGAACTTTCAAAATATTTAAAACTCTTCACATTTTGCTCAGAGCAAATTAGATGATCTATTATCTGAACACTGATGACTTGATATCCTCCTTGACATCTCAGTAGCATTTTACATGGATGTGTACTTAATTCTCTTTAAAAACCTCTGATTCTTGATTTCTATTATATCAATCTCTCTTTTTCCCCCACTACTTCTCTGTTTACTTCTCTTGGTTACTCTTTTTAGAATTATCTACCTCTAGTTAACCAATATGTGTCAAGGTAACTCACAATGTAGTCCTGAGCCTGCTGGTCTTAAAAGAGACTTATTGGTTCCTGGAAGATAATTGAAACAAAGGCATGGATAAAAATTTTTCAAGAACCAATGACTCAAAAATGGTTCTCCAACTCTTCCCTTCCAGAATTCTCAGGTTGAAGCCTTAGCCCTATCGTAGCTATATTTGGAAACACATTTTCTAAGGAAATATTAAAATTAAATGAAGTCATGTAAGTTAGGTCCAGATCCAATAGGGCTAATGGCCGTATAAGAAGAGACATAAGAAAATTCTTTTTCTCTTTCCAAGATCACACTGAGGAAAGGCCATATGAAGTCCTATAAAGAAGGCAGCCATCTGCAAGCCAAGAAGTGAGCTCTTATTCGAAATGGAAGCAGATGGAACATTGATCTTGAACTTCTAGCCCCCAGAACTGTCATAAAATAAATTCCTGTTGTTTAAGACACCCAGCCTATGGTATTTTGTTATGGCAGACAGGGAAGACTGGTACACCATGGCCTCCCTTCTGAATATTCGTACATTTGCACAGTTGCTTTACAAATGTCATCTATATCAGGTTTTTTCATCATTCTCTTTCCCACCATAGGCTCTGGCATGTGCAGGGGTGTGCTGTCACATGTGCGCGCGCACACACACACACACGCGCGCGCGCACACACACGCAGAATGTATACATTCATTTCATGCAGGGACTATATCTGTCTTCCTTCTTTTAGTATCCCAATTGTATACTGGAGTATATGACACAGAGTAGCAGTTCACAGTATGTGTTTTTTTATTATTAGATATCCTAGGAAAATTTGGAATGTATGCCCCTGCACTTGCACTTTTACTCAGATGTGATGTTTGAGATCACTATATAGGTTGGGTTTCTATGGCATATCCCCCTAGAAGTTCGGTAGATCATCATGCATAGCCTGCCTACAGTTGCCTAGCTACATCAAACAGACAGCGCTGTTACATTAGGAAATACATGCTTGCTAAATTCACTCTTTTCTAAAAGAGGAACTATTAATGTGCATGTATTAGTCATTTAATAGCTTATTCTCTCTCTCTCTTTTTTTTTTTTTTTTTTTTTTTTTTTGCCTTATCTAGGGCTGCACCCATGGCACATGGAGGTTTCCAGGCTAGGGGTCTAACAGGAGCTGTAGCTGCCGGCTTTCACCACAGCAATAGCAACTCGGGATACGAGCTGCATCTGCAACCTAAACCACAGCTCAGGGCTGGATCTTTAACCCGCCAAGCAAGGCCAGGGATCGAACCTGCAACCTCATGGTTCCTAGTGGGATTTGTTAACCACTGAGCCACGACGGGAACTCCAATAGCTTATTTTCTCCTGTGTGAATAATCTCATATTAAAGGGGTAAAAATCTGAAGCTTTCATTCAACATAAGTAAATTCATATAATCTTATTTCATTTATTTGAGCACAGTGGCTAAATCAAATCTCTAAACATCATTCAGACATTTATTTACTAAATCTAGTGCTAACATCAGCCTTTGTATACCTAAAATTAGGACGAACTGACCGGAACCTTGCATACTTAACTTTCCACCAATATAGTCTTGAGGATCTTGAGGAGATCTGGCAAGACTCCTTTAATTTCACAAAATGAATGTACTATGTTAACTGTAAAAGCATTTTTAATCTCCAAGTCCATGATTGGAGAACAGATTTGTGGTTGCCAAGAGGGTGGAGGAGGGAGTGGGATGGTATGGGAGTCTGGGGTTAACAGTTGTAGACTATTGCCTCTGGGATGGAAAAGCAAGGAGATCCGGCTGCATAGCACTGGGAACTGTGTCTAATCACTTGTGACAAATACATATATGTATGTGAAAGCGGGTCACCACTCTGTACAGTTGTAAAATTGACAGAAATCTGTAAACCAGCTATAATGGAAAAAAATTAAAACAAAAAACAAAACAAACAGAAAAACAAACAAAACAAAAAAAAAGCATTTTTAATCTTAGAGATTTAAAAGCAAATTGCCTACTACTATTAACTTTTCCTATGCTTTTTTAAGCCGTGTTAACCTCGATTTCTGATTACCTGGAATACAACATATCATCTCTCACATTGTTTTTGGTTTTCACCTCCCTTTATGTGTTTACCTATCTAGTTTTCTCCCCTCTGATTCTTCCTCTGAGGCTCATAAAAGCATTTGCTCTTGGTTGAATATATCTTTGTTATTTATGTTCTTATTTTAAAAGCAAGCATGAAGAAGGATTAAGGCTTCAATTAAAACTATCATTACTTATATTTTTTATTTGTAGATTCCTCTGTTTACATTTCTATCTTGTTCATCGGAACATTCACTCTTGGAAGCTGAGCCTCCATGTAAGAAATCTGACCTTCCTAATGTTGCCACTTCAGAAACGTCAAGGGTAAATGCTTCTTTTAAGAGTTCACTGAGGGAGTTCCTGCTGTGGCTCAGTGGAAAAGAACCCAACTATTATCCATAAGGATTCAGGTTCAATACCTGGTCCCGCTCAGTAAGTTAAGATTGTGCACTGATGTGGCTGTGGCTAGGTTGGCAGCTACAGCTCCAATTTGAACCCTAGCCTGAGAAATTCCATATGCCGCCCCTGCGGCCCAAAAAAAAACCAAAAAAAGAGCTCACTGAATCTGTCCTTTGGTTATCCCAAACCAAGTACCAGACACTGATAAAGAAACCATTTTGGAAAAGCTTCCTCTAGTTACTGTCCTGGTCCCCAGTTGTTCAAGGCCACCACCTGAGTGATCTGCGCTGAGGTCCCAGATCTGAAGCAGAGTGGAACCAGGCCATTGTCTTCTGAATTCTTGACTCACAGAAATCTGTGAGCATAATAAAAGAGTTGTTTTATGCCCTTCTGTAATGGATGGTTTGTTTTAAGCAATATATATTCAGATAATATCTCTGAAGGATCAGTGACTGTTATTAACAAAAGAGAAATATATTCTTCTCCTGGAAAGTGATTTAAATACCCTCAGATACATAGTCCAAGCAAATAAATTTTTTAAAAGATACACAGGAGTAAGAGGAGGAAATAGAACAATGCCACAGTGTAGATTTCCAGTATTTAAATCCATCAACCTTACAATAATTAAGTAAAATCAATCTTTTTGAGAAAGGCCAGTTGAAAACACATGTTGTCAGTTATAAATATGCTTAAGAATTTTTTTTCTTATTTTAACCAATTAGAGTGCACATGATTATTAATTATAATGACTATCTCACCTTTATGATCTGGGAAAATTGCAGATTTTCTCTCTATTCCAAGAAATAATTTTTTCAAATTGATGTAAAAGTTCAGAAGCCATTCTACTATCATCATAAAATATTATCTCAGAAAACTATGCTATGAAATATCTGACCAAAACACAGATTCAAAACTTGGAGTCATTAATATGTTCAAATTCCTATATTCTCCTGAAAAGAGAAGGCCAAATGACATAATTTTAAGCCCTCAGATATTTTCAATTAAAATTATACAGAAAAAATTGCTGATACGTCTACATTTCATAGCTAAGCACTTTAATATATTTTCCCTATAGCTCAAAATCATTCTCTTAAATTGAGTATCAGAAATTTAACAAATGATTCATGATGGTATAGGTACTTTTAGAATTTGTAACCATGGTCAAATTAATTCTACAAATTCTCACCAATAATAAGGTTATATTAATTTCTCATAAGATGCTTACAAGTCCTGAGAATTAAAAAGTTTTTATTTTTTATCATGTGGAAATATGAAAAAGTATACTAACGATTGATTGATTTTCATCTATTAATTAACTGAATGGACATCAATCACAAGTCAGGCATGGTCTAAGAGTAGAAATCATGGAAAAGAACCAAATAGAAAGATAAAACTACTCCTGAAAATTAATATTCTTGTGGGGAAAACTTTGGTACATATATTAAACAAATTATATGAAATTATAATAGAGTGTTCTATGTGAAAAATAGATTGTGTTCTGTGGGAAAAATAGAAAAATGTGAATGTTGGTGGTAGAGGTACACAGGATTTAATTGTAAATGGAATGACAAGGGTGGGTGGGCATTTAAAGGATGACATCTGAGCAAAGACTTGAATCTACTGTGGTGATATTTTAAGAATATTCCAGATTGACCAAGAGAGAGGGAACAATCGTGAAGAGGCCAGTGTGCAATAGTAGAGTGAGAAACAGAATAAGGAGTCAAGAGAAAATGTCAGAAAAGGAATGGGGTCATGGGCACAACTGTTGTAAGTACTGTAAGCCACTTATAAGAATTTTGGTTTATATTCTCAGGGAAATAAATGGGATGCCCTTTAATAAGATGTTATCTGACACATTGATGGAACAACTTCTGCCTGTTGTTTTGATTGTAATGGAATTAATTATTAATTTATCTGACTTTTATGAGGATCAAATTTTTGGTACATGCTGTATGGGAAATCACATTACTACATTGATAGTCTTAATATAAGGGTAGTCCCCAAGTACGTTACCAGATCAGCAGTTTTAGAGGTGACAGAAGAATAAAGCTGACAAATTATAATGTTCAGATTTTAAAGTTAGTTAAATCAGTTTAAAACATATAGTGATAAGGGGGGAAATAGATGATGTAGATTGCCATACTTAATGATAAGGTGCATTAATTATACCTGAAACAGGGCATTCTTAGGTCCTGTCTCGTTGCTGCATCAGCCTTCCCCTGCTGAAGGTGTGGTTTGGAGGACCAGAGTTGAGATGTGATCAAGGGATCCCAGAAACAAACAGAAGATGTCTGAAACCAACATGTATTTGTTATAATTGGGTCAACATAGTAGCAAGTGTGCCTGGCCAGTAGCTGTAGCCAGGATTCTTAGGAACAGCTTTAGGCTTTATTTGAATTTCTTAGTGGAGTAGTCAGGGACCACAATTGCTGTTACCTTGGGATAGCCAATTTAACACCTCATAAATATTGAGTGCCTCATCTATAGCAACTGTGTCATGAATATTTCGGGTTTCTGGTCTTTCCGTCCTTTTTTACATTTTGTTCAGCAAAGATATTATCTACTTAATTTATCTTTGCCAAACATGTCCCAAGATAACCAGTTTACTTTAATTCATACCTAACATGTCTAGACAGTTACTAATTTGCTCATCTGCATTGACATGTTTAATGATTCTGCTCATGTCTTCTAAGTTACTAGCTGACTCTTTGCAAGGATTTTCTTATTTAGTATGATATTTAACCACTGTTTTGAATAATTTTACAAATAAGACTAATCAATAGATGGATATTCATGTGCATATAGATAGAATCATTAACTTCAATTCTTCAGAAAAGTTTTCTACTTCATATCCATATTTTGATCCTTCACAGAATTTTTTTTTCTTTCTAAATTCCAAGAGACTTGTTGAAACTAGATATCCATCACCAGTATGTTAAATCTAGGGCTAATGATATATTGAGAAGCTATAATTAAATCAGCTCACTTTGTCTTAGAGAATTGATCCTTGTCTTTCAGGTCTTGAGTTAATGCAGTTTTTTTTTTCTACAAAGTTCCTGGCTTCTGGACTGAGAGAAAGCTGGACATCCTAAGCCAGCTGCTTGATAAATCTTCATGCTAGCTGTTTGCAGAAATGAGGTACAGATTTTTATTGCAGCTCTTTTGAAGTTTCTTCCACAAAACTGAATTCTGATCTGTACTCTGTGGCAAAGGCCTTTATGTATGGGTAGGATAAAAGCAAAAACCAATTTGTTGGTGATAAATATGAATAGGTCTGTTCGGCTAATTACAGTACCATAATGGAGGAGAGTGAAATCTGCTATTTGTGAATATTCAATCAATGATTATCCTGATGGCAGTAACAGTAGAATAAAAAGGCTTCTGACTGACCTCCAGGGCATTTTGATTTGTACCATAAAGAAATGTTATAATCACCAAGAATGAAAAGAGCATTTATAGCTGGGGAAAGAGTCTTATTTGTTTACAGTGTGTGCCACTCTTTGAACGTGACTCTAAGTGTCTATCCAGCCTGAACAAGAAATCAGTTGCTAAAGCACTTACCGTAGCAACATTTACCTCTAAATAGTTAACCAAGGGAGAATTAATTTTTTTTTAGTTTTCCAGATTGTTGGGTTTTTTTTAACTAATAACTGGGCAGAAAAATAGTTATGTAGGGCCAAACAATATCTAGATATTCTTCCTTTTGGTAAAGTAAGGAAACATCTTTTGTATGATCCAGTGACTGTATAGGAGACTCCAAAACTATTTTATATATAAATAATATATTTGTTATTGTTTAGTATTTATGACCTCAATTTAGAAAAGGACTATATCAAAAAAGAGTTGATGAACATATTCTCACATCAAGGTATAGACAGAGGTCATGGGTGTCTACAGAAAAAACATTATTCAAGTATTGGCTATAAAATAATAAAAGACATGTGCAAAAAAATATTTCAAGATCAGTGCCCACCTATATATATATAAATTTTTCAGAAAAATAATTTTTGATGTAATAATGCTCTTTTCTAAAGACAGAAAACAATTTATGTATGCATGTAAGAGTAAGATATATTTCAAGGATGCCTTATTTTTCCTGAGTATTGATTTTTCTTTTTCTTTTCCAAAACCTCTCTCAGTTACCACACTGAATTTGCCATCTTAGTGGGAGCGTTCAAAGAATAAACACATTTTCACAGAGTTATTTGCTATTTTAAAATATTTATGTTGTTTTTGAAATTGATTAGGTAAAGAAAAATAATGGTAATCAAAGAATACCCATTACTTTTTTAATTTAATATTATTTAAGGTGTTTAAAGTCATTAAGAATTTATCTTGTGACATAGTCATTGATGATATTAATTGTAACAGTCAGTAAAATGAAAGTTAGTATTTCTTTTTCAGTGTAAGAGAAAAACTAAATTTAAATTGTTTGCATCAATGTTCAGAGTACACAGAGACAGATCCTCTTAAAAGACGGCAGTCCTTAATATTTCATATAGTTAAACACATATGTTTACAGTCTCAAACTTAACATATTTTGTGGAGAGAATGTTAACTTACTTGCCACATAAACTGGCATATTAAATTTAGAAAGTTTAATTTAGAAGACATATAGATCTGAACACAAAAATTATCAGCCAATCTAATGTTCCAATATTCACATTAAATGCAAACATTAATAGACTTTTTCCTAATACAAAATTCTATGTATTTAAAAATCTCTAAATTATTTTGAAAGCCTAGGCTTTATAAGAGTATTACTTTCCTTTGAAATGATCCACTGTTTTCTGGCTTGTTATTGAATTAGTCAGTGATTGTCACAACTTTTGCTTTTCTTTGTGTTTTCTTTCTTTTTTTGTTTTTGTTTTAGTTGGTTGTGTCTATAAAAGGCTTTTTTAAGCTTTTTTGAGGTATAATTGACAAATAAAAAATAAAAATATTTCAGGTCTAGACCTTAACGTTTTGATACATGTATACATTGTGAAATGACTACAATGATCAAGCTAATTTACATAGTCATTCCCTCACATACTTACCTTTTCTGTGTGTTGTGAGAATATTTAATATTTACCTTAGCATATTTCAAGTGAATAATACAGTACAGTAACCATATTAGCATATTTCAAGTATATACAGTGCAGTAAATATACCGTGTTGTACGTTAGATTTCCAGAATATATTCCTCTTGCCTGAATAAAATTTTGTAGGTTTTGATCAGTATTTCCCCACTTCCCCCAGCCCTCAACCCCTGGCCATCACCATTCTCCTTTCTGCATTTAAGGGTTTGCTTATTTAAAATTCCACACAAAAGTAAGGTCAGACAGTATTTGTCTTTCTGTGTCTTGATTATTTAACTTAGCATAACATCCTCCAGATTCATCCACATTGTCACAAATGACAGAATTTCAAGAAATGTTCTTAAAATGTCAGTGCATTTAAAGTATTAGAAGTTCAGCTACTCCTTTTTTTTAATTTAGTTTATTTTAAATCAGTACTACTTAGTTTCCATAGATCAAATTAGTAAAAATTAAATTAATCTATTATTTCTTATGGAGACCACTAAATCTTTCATCCATTTTCTTTAACAAATAGGGAAAATGATTTTTTAACAAAGTCACAAAAAAATAAATTTTTTTTTTAAGCCACAGTGCAAGTTTGCCACATGAGGTTACCCCAGGAACCCAGCAAAAAAGTGATCAGGTTTCAAGTGTTGTTGGCATGCATGTCTCAAGAACAGTTTAACTGGCTCCCGTAGAAAGTTCATCTAGGCATATCTACAGAGAATCATTTGGTGCTCAGCTAAGATCAAAGGTCCTTTCAGTAAAGCTGAGAAAGATTTTTTGTGTGTGTTTTTTAAACTCTAATTAAGTTAATATTTTTCTTTCTTCCTAAAAAATTGTGTTTTTCTGTCTTTATGAATATCCTCAAACATCATTAGAGCTTTAAGAACTCAAACTATAACTGGGCTTCAAGCAAAATACTAATTAAACAAGTTTTAAACACTAGAGGAATGACTCAGCAATATTTTTCATTTACTCTATTAATTTATCAGTTTCTCCTACCTTTTGAATACATTCTCTAAATTCTTTTCAGAAATCTCACTATGATGAGGAGAAAAGGATTCAATTTCAGATCCTGCTTGGGGAAGGATCCCTGGTGAACTCAGCAAAGGATCATGTCCAAATATTTGTAGGGTTATGTTCTAGAAAAAGGTGGAAGTGAGAGGTGGAGTAAGCCTTGACAAACTGGACCCCAGACACAATTCAGCTCAGTAGCTAATTGGATTACGGCCACCAGCCCCAAATCTAGCTGCCTAGACCAGTAATCCATCCTGTTAGAAAATAGCAGCATTTGGAACCTATACAACTTTCATTCAACAATCGGTGTTCTGTTTCAGTATATGATGAAGTAGTTAGTATTAGATTTCACTCTCATGATAAACACATATACAAATGGACGGTACGCATAAAAACAACTATTTGGGGGCTTTAGCAATAAATAATACAGGGCTGTGATTTTTGAGAAGAGAAACACTTGAAGTAAGTCTCATTTTCACCACTTTTACCCAGGAGACCCCTTCCTAACTGCACAGAGAGACGTGGAGTCCAAGTAGAAAGTAGCAGTGGTGGCAGGTAGGGGAAAAAGCGATTGGAGTGGAGCTACTGAGTTTCCTAGGAGGAGGGGGGCACAGAGAAAAAGCTCAGAACTGTCTGTAGTATTTTTCCCTTTGGTCCCTGCTGGCTTCCTAAGGTGCAGACTCAGAAGTTAGGCTCCTAGAGGCTTGGAAGAGAACTGTCTAGGCTCACGTGTACCAGGAAACACTGGAGGTCTGAGATGGGCAAAGGGGAAAGACCATAGTCAATACCAGGCATTCATTTGAAACCACATAAAACCCATGCTCTGACATTTAGGGCCAAAGCTTCAGAAAAAGAGCTAACCTTTACGACAAAGTGGAAAGCTGAAATGTATCTACCATAATAAAGCCTAAAACCAAACCATGACAAGCATAAGACTTTTCACTCGAAATTTAACTGAATGCTACAAAGTCAACCGTAGGTTGGCAAACTATGGCCTGTGGGGTAACTGCCTATTTGCATAATTAACTTGTATAGGAACACAGCCACAGCCATGTGATCACATATTCCTATGGCTACTTGTACACTACACTAGCAGAGTTAAGTAGTTGTGATATAGTATGCTCCAAACCCTAAAACATTTTCTGCCTTGCTCATTAAGAAAAAAATGCCAACTTCTGCTTTAGAAGATAGTATAATTCAGTCTGCGTAGTTCCCATTGTGGCTCAATGTGTAAAGGACCCATCATAGTATCCATGAGGGTGCAGGTTCAATCCCTGGCCTAGCTCAGTGGATTAAGGATCCATTGTCTCTGTGGCTGTGTTGTAGGCCACAGCTGTAGCAACACTCAACCCCTAGTCCAGGAACTTCCATATGCTGCAGGTGCAGACATAAAAAATTGCATATGTGTGCAATTTTACATATACATAATATATATATTTCAGTCTATAGAATGGTATTACAAATAAAATAAAATTTAAAAATAACAGGATTAAACAGGTATAGTCTGGACATTTGATAGATAAACAAGAGATAAAAAGATAAATATTAGCCAACATAGAGGTGATCCAAATTTTGGATTTAACAGATAAGAAATTTCAAAAGAGCTACAATTAATATATAGATACATAGCAAACAGATGTACACAGTGGAAGAAAAAAAAGGAAATCCAGTTGAGAATTAGAATCATTGAAAAATGAATCAATGGACATTATAGGATTAAGAAATAAAATATCTCATATGTCATTAAGAAATCAATGATTGGCCTTAATAACTGACTGGATGCACCAAGAAGCAGTATGTGTGAATTCAGTATTGAGTCTGAATGGATGAATGTTCTACATAAATAAAAATTTCACTAAATTAAAAATTAAAAAGTAGTGGGTACCTTGCTCAAAGTTAGGGAATCATAACTAGTAAAACTGTGGTAGACAGACAGGATTTCCTTTACTCCTTTGTACTATGCTTGTTTCTACTGAACAGTAATGAAACAATATAATTTCAGATATCACCTCTGAAAATAGGTTCATTTTTATTTTCAAAATAAAAAGCTCTCTTTTTCTTCAAAGTTTCATAGGTATTTCAGGGGATATTTGGAGGAGAAGCATATGGTCATATACTTTATATAAAAAAGTTTAATTTTTGTCTCAATAGTGTAGTATATATTTTGGTTTTATTATACTAACTGGTATATTGCTCTTACTCATGGCATGATCATAAACTTATATATATCATAGCTATTTTCTTTGAGCTCTCTCAAAATATAGGAACAAAGAGTTTCTTGATTTTATCTCTGTACTGAATTGGGAGGCATGCCATATTCATTTTGGTTAACACTCAGAGTGTATTTAGCTCTTTTCCATATGATTCTACTTTTTAAAATTGAGGTCTAAGTGATATATAACATTATATTTGTTTTAGGTTTATGACATATTGATTCAATATATGCATATATTATGAAATGATCCCCATAGTATCTAATAAACCCCCATCATCATACAGAGTTACATTTTTTCCACATAATTCTTTAAGAGAATTTTTACATATGTCAGTATTTTATAACACTTTTAAAATGCTTTTTGGCTTCTGCTTGATATTCAGACAGTATCAGATTGTCAATATGCCTAAATAGTGTGTTCCTCCAAAGAATCATAGTGGTTAATACTCTTAAATACACCATTTACTCACCTCTCCTCATCATGTATGGCTAATCAACTTTCCAGGAACACCCAACTATTTGATCAGCATTAAGTGGTTGATACTGTAGCTTTATAATATTTTAGATTCTCAGTCTAGACCCAAGGGGTCATCAAGCACTAAGCCTTGGACTTAGATTCTATTTTGGAAGAGGAAGAAACAAACCACACTAAATAAACACACCTTCACATCTCTGTGCTTGACTCCAAGATTTTTAGGATTCTCTAACACTCACCTCTTCAAAACAAAAAAAAAAAAGGAAAAGATTCTTAGGGAAGCATCATTAAAATCAATTTGCAATTTGCAAGGAGAAAGAAGCAAGAAAGAAACTCTGGAGACATTCAATAACCATATTAGAATTTTTAATAAATGATTAAAAATTAATACCAAAATGTTTAATATTGATGTCTTTTTAGAATTTAAACTGCATAACTGGTGAGCTGATAACACAGTTTCAGGGTGTAAAGCCAGAGCCTATGACCTGTTGTCTGGAGGGCAAGGAAGGAACACTTGCACAGTTGAGAGTGAAAGGTTGGCAAATGGAAAGCCAAAGCAATAATAATCTCTATCTTCCAACAGGGCATCGCATCTTTGTGGGGAGGGATGCTCGATCAAGCAGTTTTTGGAAGAGACTTAACTATTGATGTGTCGATACTATGATATTCCAATAAAAACAGCCATAAATAACTATGTGCCCGGGTGCATAGAAGCCATGCATTCCTCATTTATTTATTTATTTATTTTATATTTTTGACCACACCCGCTGCATACAGAAGTTCCCTGGCCAGGGCTGGAACCCACACCACAGCAGTGACAATATTGGATACTTAAACCACTGAGCCACCAAGGAACTCCTCCTCTTTTATTCTTGAGTTACTTCTTTTATACCATCAAAAAATGGTATGGGAATATATACCTTGAATAGAGAAATGGTTGAAGGCATAGATGCTAGAGATGAACAGTTTCAGATTGGTCAAATCTTGACACCACCATTTCTTGGTTGTATAAATTAGGCCAACTGCATAAACATAAAAATTTTGTAAATGCAAAACTATGTAAAATAAGTGTGTAATCCATTTTGTTACTGTGAGAGTTAGGGGGGTAATTGTGTAACCATGCAGACAGTATGAAGTTTCAATGAAAAGTAAGAATGGAGGCAGGAAGTCCTGTTACAAAGTGGCTATGTGAGGATTTCTTTCTTGTTGTTGTGGATCTTAAAACCAAAAATGAGGCAATCAAAGTGGTGATGTAAGAGAAGTAGTAACTCTCAAAAACATTTTAAAGAAAGAGTCACCAAGACTGAGTGGTTGGCGGGGGGGGGGTCCCGTTGTGGCTCAGGTGTAATGAATCAGACTAGTATCCATGAAGATGCAGGTTCAATCCCTGGCCTTGCTCAATGAGTTAAGGATCCGGCATTGCCTTGAGCTGTGGTAGAGGTTGCAGATGCAGCTTGTATCTGGTGTTGCTGTGGCTGTAGCATAGGCTGGCAACTGTAGCTCCGATTCAACCCCTAGACTGGGAACTTCCATATGCTGCGGGGGTGGCCCTAAAAAGCAAAAAACAAACAAAGTCTGAGTGATTTAGAGAGACTGAAATATATGCCTTGAAAGGCTAATTAGAAGGAGAAGTTGCCCATGTAATCAAAATTCTTATTCTGCTCTAGGGAAAAGTGTAGCATCCCTAATTAAAATCTATAATTATGTTTTGTGAGGAAAGGTACGAGACTATCACTTTTGCTGCAAGGCCAAGCACTATGTCCACCATAATGTATGTGAGCAAATAAATTAATGAATTAATCAGGAATAAGAAATTAAGTAGGGAGTGCTTTTGGTGGTGGGGTATGACATTGCAGATATTTTTTATAGGGAATATACGCATCAAACTAGCAGAACTGGATTTGGGGAGATGTAAATTGAAGAGTCAGTCATTTATGATGTAAAATGGAAAGTGGGGGGGTAATGTTCTATCCTGGAATAAGAAAGAAAACATACCAAAATCTTGAGGTTAAAACTGTCTGGAATTATCAGTAATTTCACTGGCTATCTCATCTAAAATAGCACTGTCCTGGACCTGTACACACATCTATCACACTGTATTTCCTCATCTAGCCACTTGTCCTCAGTGCGTCATCACGAACTAAAACTAGGGAATGCACTTCGCAAAATCAGAAATTTTTATGATTTTGTCACTGTACTTCAAGTAGTGCTTGACTTAGTAATTTCTCAATACAATTATATATATAAGATATGTATATTTATATGTATAACCGAGTCACAGTGCTAATACCTGAAATTAACATGATGTTATAAATCAATTATATGTCAATAAAAATTTTTAGGAGTTCCTGTCATGGCTCAGTGGAAAGGAATCTGACTTGTATCCATGAGGACACAGGTTCAATTCCTGGCCTTGCTCAGCGGGTTAAGGATCTGGTGTTGCTGTAAGTGTGGTGTAGGTCACAGACATGGCTCAGCTCTGGCATTGCTACAGCTCCAATTTGAACCCTAGCCTGGGAACCTCCATATGACATGAGTGCAGCTCTAAAAAGACCAAAAGAAATTGAAAAAAATTTAAAACCCACAAAATTATATTAGTATAAAATAATATTTTGAATGAATGAATATTTTGATGAATTAATTACAAGAGCAATTTTGACTATAAAATTTGAGAAAAGAGGTCTCCAGGAGTAATACATATAAAGTAATAATTAAAATAAAAGCAATAAACTCCAGGCGAAGAGATGTGGTCAAGACAAGAACAAAGAATTAAGGTTATCCATGTTTAGGAAGAGAGGACATTAAGAAAAGATGACAAACACTTTAATTGCAATTTGCTAAGTTGTTGCAGAACTAGGTTACAAAAATAACACAAAAGCAATGGAAAGAAAGAATATAATGATATAATAGGAACATAATAAATTTGAATAATTTAGTTATTTAAATCTGGGTTATTTCAGTTTTGAAATAATAGAATTATTCAAAACTGGAATAAAGTTTTTTTTAAAAAAGAAGACCTATTTATGGTTTTTATGTCCTGTGTCTTGAAGGCCAATTAAGAGTGCAGTCAAAATGTAGGCTAGGATAGAACATTTGTATAAATAAAGTATAAATGGATGACAAGGAATTGAAGAGACTATACAGATGACTCAGTTGAATACTTTAGTTTCTATGAAAATTTAATAATTCTGTAACATAAATATTTTTGCAGTGAATCATTCATTTTAATGCTCTCAGTAGGGATTTTTAAATTTTCAAGGTGCAATAAAAGGCATTTTGAGGAGTTCCCGTTGTGGCTCAGTGGAAGTGTATCTGACCAGTATCCATGAGGATGCAGGTTCGATCCCTGGCCTTGCTCAGTGGGTTAAGGATCCAGCTTTTCAGTGAGCTGTGGTGTAGGTCATAGACGCTGCTTGGATCTGGTGTTGCTGTGGCTGTGGTGTAGGCTGGCAGCTACAGCTCCTATTCAACCCCTAGCCTGGAAACCTCCATATGCCACGTGTGTGGCCCTAAAAAGACAAAAAAAAAAAAAATTTTGATAATTTATGTTTCAGTAAATGTATACGTATTATCATTTGACGTGCTGTTTGAATGTCATCATAATATATTTCTATCTCTATAGCAGACAACTAAAATTGCTGCCTTGAATCAAATTTCATGTGTTGTTAAGGTTTTAAGAATGCATGTCAATCCATCCTGCTAAAGACAGAAAACATTGCAGGAACCTAGATTTAATTACTCTGTCAATATAAGAAAATTATACAACAACCAACCAGCTCTGCTTAAAGTGATTTTTGAAGGGCTTATTTATGCACTATTTATGTCCAGAGGCTATAGAAAATTTGTAAGCCTGTCAATGTTTTCGCAGTCTCCTCTGCTCCTAGTTCTTTCTATTGCAGTGTGTTATGTAAATGAATAGCATATCTACCAAGGGATAATTACAGATAAGAAAGAGATGTAAATAAATTTAATTGTGATTTAATTAACATGAAATATTAGTTAACAACTAAAGTCTAACATTGTCAATAGGGCAGAATATATACAACATTAAAATAACCAATAGTTTAATTGGCAATCCCTACAAAATATACTTAAGGAACTGGAGGACATACGCATATAGTCTATCTTAATTCTGAGTTATGTTCTACAATTATGTCTTGTATTTTATTTATTTTTTTTTATTTTTTTAGGGCCATATCTGTGGCATATGTAAGTCCCCAGACTAGGGGTCAAATCAGAGCTGCCAGCCTACACCACAGCCACAGCAATGTG
Source organism: Catagonus wagneri (assembly GCA_004024745.2). Classification (NCBI taxonomy): domain Eukaryota; kingdom Metazoa; phylum Chordata; class Mammalia; order Artiodactyla; family Tayassuidae; genus Catagonus; species Catagonus wagneri. The sequence continues at coordinate 3,357,548 of PVHT021183693.1, read as the reverse complement.
GGATCCAAGCTGTGTCTGTGACCTATGCCATAGCTCACGGCAACGCCAGATCCTTAACCCACTGAGCGAGGCCAGGAATCAAAACCTCATCCTCATGGATAGTAGCCGAATTCATTTCCACTGCCACAAGAGGAACTCCCACAATTTTGTCTTATAAATGAAGGAATGGTGACTTGTCCATGGTTGTGTAGATATCAAGTGGTAGATCTGTGACTCAGATTTAGTATCACCTCAAAAATCATTGCTTTTTTTTCTAATACCTAATTATTTTTGACAAACATGAAATTACCATCAGCCTCAGTTTTTAGCCTAAAATTTATATATTTATTTAATGATAGAATATTAAAGCTTAATGCCCTGTTTTGCATTATTACTGAGAAAAACAAATTTCACTTTTTTTATTTGTGTTACTTCGCTCAACACAATGAATTGTTCAACAAAACTGTAATATTATTTATCATTAATTTATCCCTGAATGTCCATTTTATTTATTTTGTCCTAATTATTTTAACAGAACCTCCCCATTCTTGAATATTTTGATTTGTTTAATTACTTAGATGATGAATTTTCATTATTTTGTAGTTTTATTAGAGAAGGGTTCTGGACTGCTATATTTCCTTAGTAATTAAAGTTTTAATAAAATATCTATTGCAAATTGCATTTATACGTTAAAAATCTATGCATATGAAAATACTACATTCAAATGAGAAATATCCAAGCAGTACAAATAGGTACAAGTGAATAATCAGTACTATTCCTACCTGTATCTCCAGAAATTACATAAAGTGTATGCAGATGAGACACTTTCACATCCATTCTATGAAATACTTTGTTTTTATTAACTAATTTTCTTCTAATTTTCTATTGCATTTATATATAATCCTTATATTTTTGGCAGCATTCTATCAGTGAAAATTATTTGATTTCAACAATGGGTAATAAATCTGGTATCTTAAGCAATAAGTGAATTTAATTTAAAAATGGGTATATTATCTGGAAGCTGATAAAATAGAAGAAAGTTTGAAGAACAGGCTCAAAAATGATAGGAACCATTCTGTTTTCTCTAGTTGCTAACACTGGAATGACAGAAAACAGAACAAAGAAAACCAATGAACACTTTAATCACTGTTTGTTTTTGTCACTTTACACAAGATTGTAATTACAGAAGAGCATAGTTTAAATTAGCTTTGCATGGAGCACCTGATCACCAACTGTCTAGATGAGGCAGAAGTTACTTAACAGACCCACCAGGTTGGATCTAATAACAATCTGGTAATACAAGACAGGTAAATAGCAGTGTTATTGCCAAAAGGAGGTGAGACGGAACATAAAGCCAACAACAAGAACCCACCAGTCACTGAAAATACAGACTGATCTCCATTGTTTCCCATATTTTCACTCATATTTTCCATCCCTTTGTTTTTTTTACAGCATTTTAGATTGTTTGTCTTTTTATTCTAAAACTTCATTGCTTTGTCTTCTTTTATTTCAACGATCATTTTAATTTATAACAGGTCTTTCTTAAACATTTTATTTATTTTTTTTTTTTTGACTGCTCCTGTGGCATGTGGAAGTTCCTGGGCCAGTTATCAAACTCACACCACAGCAGTAACCAGAGCCACAGCAGTGATGACGCCAGACCCTTAACATGTTGAGCCACAAGGTAACTCCACTTTTTAATTTTTTTTAATGGAAAAAGTAACAAACAAATGTGATCTTCTTTAAAAATTTTGAAATATAAAAAATAAAGCTAAAGATTCATTTGGCTACTGTTTCCAACACTAGTTCACTTCAGTTTACTACCATAACCGCCACCATCTCTGCAAACTGGTGTTTTTAGTTTATAGTTCCTTCTACACTTTTCTTTATGTATCTCTAGCAAGTATGGAATAGCATTTAATGGAAATATTTTTTCTTATATATAGTGTATTATAATGTACATACATTTGGCAATTATTTCTTCCTGTAGATCGTGTTTTAGGAAACCATACCAGCATGTAAAGATATGACAAATTATCAACATTTCTTAAATTGGGCTATATCTTACACAATGAAGAAGGCATAGATGTAATGTATAAAGCTCAGAAAATTTATTGTCACCTCAAATCAAGATACACAACATTTTCATCACCCTGGATGTTCCTTGTTTTATTCCTCCTAGTATACATCCCTCTCATACTTCCGTCATCACAGATCAGTTTTGTCTTTTTTGACCATAAGTGGCATGTAGTCTTTTGTGTTTGGATTCTTTCAACAGTCAATTTTAATCTGAGATTCATTTTTTTGAGGATTTCAAAACAATGATTTATTGAATAATAGCTAAGAAAAATGTTAGCAGATCTAAAGATAGCAAGAATTCAGTATTCTTAGTGAGAACAACCTAAATTAACTGATTCATTTTTTAAATCACTGTTTACATACTACACTAAATGAATATAATATCATTTATGTATACATTCTATGATTAATGGGTATTTGGATTATATAATTTGGCCTACTTGTACTATATCTTCTGAAAACACTCTTCTCTGTGTCTTTCTGTTATGTCCCTAGGAGTAAAGTTGATATGTCATAACATAGAACTATGTTTAGCTTTTGTGGGTAGTACCTAATAATTTCAAAAAGTTTGTACCAACTTAAAAATAAAATATCAATTTATGAAATTTTTCTTTTTTTACACAGTCTCACCAGTTCCTGATATTTATTTGTGTTTATTGTTGTCATTGATGTGTACTGGTTTGCCGTTAAGGTTATAACTTACGTTTCCCTGATGAGTAATAATGTCAAGCATTATTATTATTTTTCCCCACAAAGGCTCACTGACCATTAGTCTATCCTTTTAGTTCTTATTTCAATCACTCCATTTTCAAAAAGACTTTTAAATTATTTCTCTCATTGATTCATAGATATTCTGATATGATTATATAACAAGATAAATGTATCATAAAATGTATCTTAAATATCTTCTCCCAATATATAGTTCAACTTTTCATTTTCTTAATATCATCTTTCAATGAACAGAAGTTTTTCATTTTAATTAGATTCATTTAATTAATAATTTTTTATTGCTTAATACTTTTTAGGAAAAATTTAGTGCCTTGTATTTCTTCTAAAGGGATTATTTGCTTAATTTCCTACTATAAGATCTATGATAAATTTTTATTTATATGTGTTTGTAGTTTAACCTTAGTGATCATGGCTCATATTTTTCTATATGCTTATCTATTTGATTTTGTAGTTGTCTCTTTGTTATAAATTAGATTATTGAATACATGTATGAGTTTGTTTCAAAGTCTGTTCTGTTCATCTTTTACATATGTCTGTATTTATACCAATACCATTTTATGTTCATTCCTGGAATTTTTAAATAGATTTGATATATTTTAGTATAAATTTACATTGTTAATTTCTGAAGACTGTTTGACTAGTCTATATCTACACAAATTTTAAAATCTAATTGGCAATTTTCCACAAAAGAGCCTATTAGAGTTTGACTAGCATGACACTAAAGTTATATTTTGATTTTGAGAAAATGAATTTGTTGATAATACTGACTTTAAGGCTTTCAATATAGTGTACTTCTTTATTAATTCTAACTTTCTCTTATTGGTATTTTCTAGTTTTAAATGAAAAGACCTGTATGTATTTCAGTAGATTTATTACTACATATATGATACTTCTTGATGCTATTATAAAGTCTATTTAAAAGAATTATATTCCTAATATTTGTTTCTAGTATATAGAGACTTTTTTTAAAAAAAACATTGCATATTGATCCAGTATCCAGCATCTTGTTAAATTCAATTATTTTTAATAGTTTTTATTTTTGAATCTCCCAACTACAGTGTCATGTCCCCTGTAGATTAGGAGGTTTACTTCTTCCTTTCTAACTCTCATACATTATTATGAGTCTCCATGTTGACATGACCTTTTATCAAAATGAAATGTCCTAGAGTGCCCCTTGTGCCTCAGTGATAACAAACCCGACAAGTACCCATGAGTACATGGGTTTGATCCCTGGCTTTGCTCAGAGGATTAAGGATCCGGCATTGCTGTGAGCTGTGGTATAGGTCGCAGTTATGGCTAGGATCCCACACTGCTGTGGCTAGGCTGTGGCCGGCTGCCGCAGCTCTGATTTGATTGCTGGCCTGGGAGATTCCATGTGCCATGGGTACCACCCTAAAAAAACAAAAAAAAAAAAGAAAAAGAAGAAAGAAATTTCTCTATTTTCCTATTTTCTCTCAATAATACTTGGTCAAAGTCCTGTTTCACCTAATATTAACACATTGGCACAGCATTTTAGTATTTCATGGTCCATCTTTTCTATCCCTTTGCTCTTAATTTATCCATGTCGTTATTTAGAATACTTTTCTTGTACATAGAAAATATTTGTTAATCATATCAATCCAGTCTGTTAACAGTTCTTTAACTGCTGTTTAGTTCTTTTACATTCAAAGTAGTTGCTGATAGCTTTACGCAAGTTTCTCTGTTCATTAGGTTGGTCTTTATCATTTAACTGTTAATACATGGTCCATCCATATTTATGAAAGTCCTATAAGAACTCAGCATATATGTCTGGGATAGTTTTCTTTATTTATTTATTTTTTAAATTTTTTTAGCCACGCTCACACCATGTGGAAGTTTCTGGGCCAGAGACTGAACCTGTGCAATAGCAGTGACAATGTCAGGTCCTTAACTGCTAGGCCACCAGGGAACTGCCTGTCTGGGACAGTTAAACTAGAGGGGATGACAAGAGCACTAACCAATAGCCTGGGGGCCACAAAATAACAAAATGCAAATAGCTTTGCACTGTGACACCAAGCCCACTACTGTCTGTCCTAGTTAAACTCACACTGTGTATTCGATTTTTGAGGAAAGAACTTGGCATTTTATTTCTCTTTTCTTCTGTGGATAAATATCTTTACATAAACTATTTTCCTTAAGAGAGTGGTGGAGATGTGAGATGATATTGGCTGCCTTAAATATAAACTTTCAAACAACACCACAAATCTCTACCACTTTCTTCACTATTGTCTTCTCTTAACAATCTAAGTATTCCAATCTAGGGCTTTCCTAGGTAGGAGATTTGAGTGCAAGTCCAAGAATTTATATGGCTTTTCACAGGCTTATTCCTTTATCAGGCCTCTGATTGATGAATATCTTCTTTTTGATGTGTATGTTTTATTTAAATGACAAGGTACGTAGTTATTCGGCTGTCAAATATATTCATTCCTACAGAAAATATTTATTGAGTGCCTTCAATGAGCCAGTTATTGAAGAGATTGAAGGCATTGAAGAGAGAATAATAAACACCCTTTGACTTTTTGAATTTACATTATAAGTAAATAACTTAGTAAACAAATACATATTTGAAAATTTAATAATTATGTAGAAGAAAACATGATGTGTAATGGATACTATGAAGAAAACTAAAGCTGGTTGCAATGGGAGGTCTATATTTGATACAAAAATCGAAATGAAACTGAGACTAAGAAGTCTTAAATTCCCACAGATTTAGTTACTGTATCACTCCATAAGTCATTGTTCATTCAAAGACCAAGAACATTGGAGATAAGTCAAGAAGTTTCTTGAAAGAGGCTTGTTTCTGTAAATAATAATGCTTCTTAATGACATCCTGGAATAAATCTTTCAAACCAACTCTAACATTCAAAGTTAGACTTTTTAAATGTTTACTTCAAGTAATTTAGGTAATTTTAGATGTGCTTAAGAAAACTTAAATGTGTAATTAATATAACAGATCAGTCACCCTTAATTTCCATATTGTCTGATTTAATATTTTTATTTTATTTTTTTTATTTTTCATTTTTTATTTTTTTTGTCTTTTTGCCTTTATGTAGAGCCGCACCCGGGGCATATGGAGGTTCCCAGGCTAAGGGTCTAACAGGAGCTGTAGCTGCCGGCCTTCGCCACAGCCACAGCAACGCGGGATCCGAGCCGCATCTGCAACCTTCACCACAGCTCACGGCAACGCCGGATCCTTAACCCACTGAGCAAGGCCAGGGATCGAACCTGCAACCTCATGGTTCTTGGTCAGATTCGTTAACCACTGAGCCATGAAGGGAACTCCAGATTTAATATTTTTAAATTAGAAATCTTAGTTGATTTAATGTTTATTTCTTTGGTTATTTATTTTTTTTTTTTTTGTCTTTTTGCCTTATCTAGGGCTGCACCT
>PVHT021183693.1:3318069-3339776 GCA_004024745.2 Catagonus wagneri | reverse complement strand
CGAGACACATATTAATCAAAATGACCAAAATTAAAGACAAAGAGAAAATTTTGAAAGCAGCTAGGGGAAAGAAACAAATGACATACAAGGGAACCCCAATAAGGTTATCAGCAGATTTCTCATCTGAAACTCTACAGGCCAGGAGGGAGTGGCATGATATACTTAATGTGATGAAAGGGAAAAACTTCCAACCAAGATTGCTTTACCCTGCAAGGCTCACATTCAGATTTGAAGGAGAGATCAGAACCTTTACAGATAAGCAAAAGCTAAGAGATTTCTGCAACACTAAATCAGTTTTACGACAAATCTTAAAGGAACTTCTCTAGGTAGAAAAGAAAAGGCCACAACCACAAACAAAAACACCACAAATGACAAGGCTCACCAGGAAAGGCATATATACAATAAGGATACTAAATCATCCATGCACACTATGCTACCAAAATCAGAAATCGTGAGAAGACAGCACAAATGAAGGTCACTGGAGACACGCGTGCAATTAAGAAACCAACAACTTAAAACAATCTCATTTGTATATAGACTCCTATATCAAAACTTCAGGGTAAAAAAAAAATAAAAAGCAACAAAAACCCCAAACAGTTAATACAATGGCAATAAGAACATATATATCAGTAGTTACCTTAAATGTTAATGGACTGAATGCTCCAACCAAAAGACATAGACTAGCTGAATGCATACAAAAACAAGAAAACAACCAGTGGATCACTGAAGAAATCAAAGAGGAAATTAAAAAATACCTAGAAGTAAATGACAACAAAGACATGACACTCCAAAACCTCTGGGATTCAGCAAAAGCAGCGCTAAGAGGAAAGTATATAGCAATACAAGCCAACCTTAGGAAACAAGAAAAAGCTCAAATAAACAACGTAACTTTACATCTAAAGTAGCTAGAGAGGGAAGAAGCCAGGTCAAGGAAACAACCTAAATGCCCATCCACAGAGGAGTGGATAGGGAAGATATGGTACATACACATAATGGAATATTACTCAGCCATTAAAAGGAACGGAATAACATTTATAGCAACATGGATGAACCTAGAAATTATCATACGAAGTGGAACCAGTCAGACAATTAGACAGCAACACCCAATGCTACCGCTTACATGTGGAAACTAAAGAGAAACAATGAACTTCTTTGAAGAACAGACAATGACTCACAGATTTTGGAAAAGCTTGGTTTTTCAAATAAGACAATCTGGGGGGTGGGGGGATGCACTGTGGGTTTGGGACACAAAATCTATCGTATTGACTTATGATCTTTGTACATCTATAACTGAAATAAAATTGTTAAAAATAAATAAATAAATAAATAAATAACAGAATGATTCCTTTAAAGGCACAAGTTACCATACCTTTATAGAAAGAGATATAAACAAATAGACATGTATCTATTAATAAAATTGATAGAAACCTTCCAAAAAAGAAATACTCATTCCCATGGCTTCACTGGCAAACATCTGAGGAAGAATTTATTCCCATTCTCTTCATCTCTTCCAGGAAATAGAAGCACAGAGAAAATTTCCAAACTCATTCTACGAGGACAGAATTACAGTAAAATAAAACAAAATACAAGCATTACAAGAAAAGAAAACTACAGACCTATAGACTAATATTTTTCATTAAAATAAATGCAAAAATTCTCAGTAAAATATTAGTAGATTGAATCAAAGCACTAAATTAAACACTAAAACCAAGTGGGGCTTATTCCAGGTATGTAAGACTGATACAACACTGAAATTCAGTTAATGTAATTCACCACATGATTATGTTAAAAAAGAAATACCATATTATCACATTAATAAATTCAGGGGAAAACTGACAAAACATCAATATTCATCATAAAACTCTCAGAGAACTAGGAATAGAGGGTAATGTCCTAAAAAACACCTATTAAAAAATCTATAGTTAACCTCATATATAATGGGAAATATCTGGATGTTTTCCTTTAAGATCAGAAATAAAGCAAGATACCTCCTTTCACTGCTCCCATTCAACACTTTCCTGGATATCCTAGCTAATGCCAGAAAAGCAAGTAAACATGTACAGATTGCGAAGGAAAGAAATAAAAGTGTTTCTGTTCATAAATGACATGATTGTCTATGCGGAAAATCTCAAATAAATGAAAAATAATGAATAACAAAAACAAAAATTTCTGATACCAATAAATAATTATGCCTCAGTTAGAGGCTATAAAGTTAATATATAAAAGTCAAATTATTTCCTATGTACAGCAATAAACAATTAGAACTTGAAATTAAAAATACCAAAAAAAGAAAAATACTTAAACTCATCTAAAAAAACTGATACATTATGTGTACACAGAAAACTGTAACACACCAATGAAAAAAATCAAATAGTTACGCAAAAACGGAGTCATCATCCATGTTCATGAGTAAGAAGATTCAAAATTGTTAACATGTGATTACCTCCCAATTTGACTTATAGAGTCAATGTGGTACTGATCATAGTCCCAGAAAAGTCATTTTATGAATATTGTTGACTTAAAAAATACACAACCTGAAAGTTGAGAGTTAAGTTTTATTTGGGGTGAAATTAGGGCTCAAACCCAGGAGGAAGCATCTCAGGTAGCCCCAAGAAACTGCTCAGAGGCAGTGAGGGAGGAGCTAGGATATATGAGTTTTTGCAACAAAGGGCAAGAGGCAGGAACAAAAGAGGCCTGGGCTCACTGATATCATTTCTTTGATATGCACATTACATATCTATGGGGGGAGGGCAGTATCCTGAGTTTTCATTGCCTGCAGGACTCACCAGCTCTCACCCTTGGAGGTGACTGTATTTATAGCTGTGATATTCTTTACCCTTAACTGTAAACCAGCTTGAAACATCACCCAAAGAAGAATGGGGGGAATATCAGGACATGGTAAAGCTGAGGGGGAGGTGCTTGCAGCATACACATGTTTTACAAAAGTTTGCTGTTGATCTCATTAATGTTACTACCAGTCACAAGGAGCAGACATCACCATGAAGGATTTTAGTGTTTTTCTAGATATGAGGAGATGCAAGAATTGGGCACATAAAATTTTCTCCTAAATATCTATCTGAAGGCCTGTTCTTCCAGTTTTCCCAGAGCGCAGAGTGCCTCACTCCTGGGCTCCACTCAGGGGGTGCTGCAGGTTGGTAGCTGTAGTGGCTCAAGCTTTACTCCATGTAGAGGCTGATGGCAAGTGCCAAACTTGAGTTCACAATATTGATATACTGATTCTAAAGTTTAGATGGAATAGAAAAATACCAAGAATAACTGACAGGTACTGAAGAAGAACAAAGTCTGACACTGAAATACTGACACTACTCAACTTCATGACTTACGTAAAACTACAGAAATCAAGAGAGTGCAGTGTTGGTAAAAAAAAAAATAAAATGACAAGTCAATCGATGGAACAGAATAGAAAGCACAAATATAGACTTACACAATATAGTCAATTTATCTTTGACAAAGGAGCAAAAACAAGTCAATAGAGAGGGGATAGTCTTTTCAACAAATGGTGGAATATTTGAATAATCATATCCATAACATATAAATCTAGACACGAACCTTAGACCTTTCACAAAATTTAATTCCAATGGATTCACACCCAGAGTGAAAAACTATAAAACTTCTAGAATATAACACAGACTAGAATACAGAAAATTGAAATGATCTTGGGTGTGGTGATAAACTTTGTCCATAATACCAAGTTGTGATCCCTGAAAGAAAAACTGATAAACTAAACTTTATTAAAAAATTTTAAAAAGTTCTACACAAAAATAGACTCTTATAAGTGAGTCAAAATACAAACCAAAGACTAGGAGAAACTATTACCAAAACATATTTGGTAAAGTACTGGTATCTATAAATGTATGAAGCACTCAAAACTCAACAATAAAAAACAACCCATTTAAAAATAAATGAACAAAACATCTGGACAGAGAGCCCACCAAAATGATATAAAGAGGCAAATAAACATATAAAAACATAATGCATAATTGGGCTTTGCAAATTAATACAATGACATGTGAACATGTACTTATTAGAATGACTAAAACCCAAAAAACTGACAATGTCAAATTGATGAGGATGTGTGTAGCAGAAATTGTTTTGTATTGCTGTTGGGAATGCAAAATAATACTACTGGGAGTTCCCATTGTGGCTCAGTGGAAGGAAATCTGACTAGTATGCATGAGGATGTGGGTTTGATCCCTGGCCTTGCTCAGTGGGTTAAGGACCTGGCGTTGCAGTGAGCTGTGGTGTAGGTCTCAGACACTACTCAGGTTCTGCATTGCTGTGGCTGTTGTGTAGGCCAGCAGCTGTAGCTCTGATTGGACCCCTAGCCTGGGAACCTCCATATGCCACAGGTTCAGCCCTGAAAAAAAAAAGGGGGGGGGATATTACCACCACTTTGGAAGACTTCTTGTCAGTTTCTCACAAAGATAATATCAGCCTAGCCATATAATACAGCAATCATATCAGCCAAGTTAGAGTGAAAAATTATGTTCACATATAAACCTTTGCATGAATGTTTACAGCATTCATAACTACTAAAAGCTGGAGGTATCCAAGATGTCTTTCAGTAGATGAATGGATAATCAAACTGTGCAACCGTAAGATGGAATCTTATTTGATGATAAAAGAAATAAAAAATCTAGCTAGGAAAAGATGTGGAAGAACTTTAAATGCATATTACTAAGTGAAAGAAGCTAGTCCAGAAAGGCTACATAGTAAATGATTCTAATTATATGATGTTTTGGAAAAGGCAAAGCTATGCAGACAGTTAGAGGTCAGTGGTTCCTATGGAATTAAGGAGAGGGATAAGTGATGAATTGGTAAAGTACCAAGTACCAGGATCTTCAGAATGTTGTAAATATTTTGTATGATAATGTCATACTTCCTCTATCAAAACACACAGAAGAACTGTACAACACAAAAAGTGAACTTTAATGTAAACTATAGGCCTTAGTTATCACTGATGTGTCAATGCTGGTTCCTTAATTATGACAAATGTATTGTACTAATGAAAGATGATGATAATAGAGAAAACTGCATGCAGGGGTTGGGAGTGGGGGTAGGGAAAGGAGGCTGTACTGTACTCTGCACTATCCAGTTTTTCTGTACATCTAAAAATGAACCAAAAGTAAAGTCTATAAATATTTTTAAAAATAAAGTTAGGGTGAACAAAGTTTGGGAATCATAATTATGATTTTAATTCAAAAAACATAAAAGTATAACATTATTAAAAGAGTAAAGTTTATTTAAAGAATCGAAAAGGTCACTGAATTAAGCACTTGACAAGTGAAAGAATTTAAGAGCAGGTAGATATGTCGGGGACTATCTTATTTATTCTACATTCTCATCTTAGAGATGAAGAAACAAATTCCTATTTTTCAGCCATAAAATATGTACCATTTCAGGTAGAAAAATGAAGGTGACTTCAATCACAAAACGATGTGATAATTTTATGATGGGATGGATATAAACTGGTTCTGAGTTTTATTAAAACCCATGATATATATTTACCTTCTCTGAGATCCTGTCAATATGAATGAGTTATCATAATTTTTCTCAAGAGTAAAATTTTAAGTACTGGCTTTAATTGAAGGTTACCATCTTATGATTATAGTTTCAAGATAAAACTCATTAACACAATTTTTATTATTAATGATTAATGATATATCAACACTCGTTATACTTCCTTATTATTATATAATAAATGGCAAATAATGTTACTACATAAGAATTGTTATTAAAAATTGCAAAGCCTTTATTCTGATCTTAATTCATCATTCTAAAATCAGATAAAGCAATGATTTAGTTCTGATAAAATTAAAACAAGGCAGTTACCTATTTATTTTATGGTTCTTTGAATACTAATTCTAAAATTGTAGACCCACGATTTATATACAGCTGTCAAATATTAGTTGTTTTATCTTTTCAATTTTATTTTATTTAATCTCATTTTGTTTTATATTTTTATGGAATTATAGTTGATCTACAATATTTTATTATGTTCAAGTGTATGGCATAGTGATTCAATGTTTTTATAGGCTATACTCCATTTAAAGTTATTACAAAATAGTGGCTTTATTTTTCTGTGCCATACAATATATCCTTGCTGCTTATTTATTTTATATATAATTGTTTGTATCTCTTAATTCCTTACCCTTATATTGCCCCTTTCCTTCCCTCTCCCCCTGGTAACCAACCCTTTCTCTATATCTCTAGTTCTTATTTGTTGTAGTCAGTAGCTTGTTTTATTTTTTTTAGATTCAAATAAGTGATAATATAAAATATTTGTCTTTCTCTGATTTATTTCACTAACATAATGCCTTCTATGCTGTTGAAAATAGCAGATTTCACTCTCTTTTATGGCTGAGCAATATTCCATTGTATATGTGTGTGTGTGTGTATATATATATATTCACACACACACACACACACACACACACACACACACACACACACACACACATAAATATGCCCTAATTCCATTCATGAGGGCTCTACCCTCATGCACTACTTAATCATCTTCCCAAGGCCTCACCTCCAAATACTGACACGTTGAAGATTAGGTATCAACACATGAATCTGAAGGACACAAAGGTAGTAAGGTACAGGACAATAGGAATCCTGTATCTTATTCGCTGTAAGTTTCCATAGGAATAAAGTACGTAAAACAATTTTATAAATAGTAGAGTATTTACATAGTATCCTGGAATAGTCTTAAATTTGTCATCTATTCTATCTTATTCACTCCTTTGGGAGAATTATCTCAGTGATCCATATTTTATAATTATAAGCAACAGAAGATTAAGACCTAGCAATACTATAACAATAATTAGAATTAATTGTTTCTGTTTGAAAGATTGAAAAAATAGCAATGTTCTATACTATATTTACATATAATTATGTAAAAGGTGAGTCTTCAATCTCTATGGAGTAAGAATAACTCTTTATTTAAATGACAGATGTCTACTAATGAGATGAAATTTAGATGGAAAACCTCAATCATTGACATAAATAACGATTTCTTAGATTTGCTATTAGCTGTTTATGAAAGACAATCAATCATTAGTATAGTTGACTTAGAGTATCTACAAAATATCCATTTTTAATAAGAATTTTTTTTTAATTTCAAAGTGGTAGAATTATTATTTCTGTCAACAAAGGCATATATCTGCAGGTGAGTTTTTAAGAATTATCATAGAATATCACTGCCTTTTTTAACATATCAGTTTTCTATTATTGCTGAAACACGTTACCACAATGTAATAGGCTAAAATAATAAAGGTTTATTGTTTTACATTCTGTGAGTCAGAAGTTTTAATTTGGTATTACTGGGATTGGAAGAGTTGTGCCTCTTCTGCAGACTCCAGGATAAAATCTGTTTTCCTACCTTTTCTAGCTTCTGGACACCACCTCCTTCCCTTGGCTCAAGGCTACATCCTCCGTCTTCAAAGGTAGCAGCATAGCATCTTCCAATATCTCCCTTTCTGGCTTTGACCCCTATGCCTCCTTCTTATAGGAATACTTGTGATGGTATCATTGGGTCCATCCAGATATTCCAGGATAATGTCCCCACCTCAAAGTCCTCGATTTTATCCTAAAAGTTCCTTTTGCCATATAAAATAACATAATTAATTTTTCTAGGGATTAGGAAGCCTTTGGGGGCAATTGACTGGTTTGCTGCATTTACTTATTTAAGAGATTCAGTTCAGGGTATGGATGAATACATTTTTTTCTTAAAAGCCAAGTTTCAAAGTTTTTTAAAAAAAGCTAAATTAAAAACAAACATTCTAAATAATTGAAAAGAACATTTTATCCAGCCTAAAGTTTTTCAGTTTTAGAAGCTTGAAATTATATATAGAAAGAAAAACATCATGATTGTTAAGGATAACAAAATATTATATATTTTTTTAAAATATGTCTTAAAAATTTACTTAAAACAGATTGATCTTATCTTGTTATTGGAAATACATGCATGGAATACAGAAAACTGCACAAGGATAAATTCTCCTTTGGTCAAAACTTCAAAATAAAATAAAAACAGTTATAAAACAGAGACCATCAAAAACAAAAACATATATCTTATACATTCAAGCATGACAACAAAGAATACTTTTTAAAAAAGTTTTAATCTTCAAAATTTATAAGTTGTTTTTTAATTGTAAAATAGAATGCAGAAGAGACAGGTATTTTGGAGGCATTGAAACTCAGAGTTCAGAGATCCCATGTTTCTGGCTTGACAAAATAAAAATAGACCAATAATTTGTGATTCTCTGAAACACCGTTGGTTTCTAATGGACCAAGGAAATCAGCAGTGGGTCTGGAATTAAACCTTAATTCATTCTCATGGTCTGTTCGGATGATTAAGGTGAGAAAGAAGTTAGATTGTGCAAACTACAACCTGAAGAATTGTATATCCATTTTCAGTAAGATTATAGAAGATAAAAATAAACTCATGGTATTTTTGATACAGAGTACAAGGAGAAAAAAAAGGCAAGCACTAAGTCCCAGGAGAGAAACTGAAATTAATACCTTTGGAATAAAATGTTAGACTAGATCTATGTTAACCTGAAGGGAATTTCTAAATACACACAGTAGTACACTGTTTCTGAAATGTCCATCAGCTAATAGGTATCGGTCTATATAAAATAACTTGGTAAGCTACTTAAAATTTTTATTTTGTTTATATGAAATGTACAAAATTCACCAATCCATAAAGATGGAAAACCAGCTGTGGTTGCCAGAGGGTTGAGGGAGGCAACTGCTTACTGGGTATGAGGCCTCTCTCTAGGGGAATGAAAAGCCCTGGAACTAGATGGTGGATGTACAACATTAAGTATGTCCTTAATGCCACTGTACACTTTAAAGTGGTCAAAATGGTAAATTTTATGGTATGCATATTTTACCACAATACAAAATATTAAATGCAGTAAGGATAAATGCCCAGAAATCTGTATTTTATGTCACACCAGGCAATTTTGAAAAACAGCTGCTTGGGTAAGTTACTACCTTATACCTAATTCTGAAAGTTTATCAACAGTTTTGATTAAAGTTATAGCAGTTGTTCTGGTTATCAATTGCTACATAACAAACCACCCCTAAACCAACTTAAAACTCTAGCAAACTTGTACTCTTCTTCTGGTTTCTGGGGTTTGGTCCCTTTTGACAGTTCTTGTCTACAAATCTCTCATGTTTTGTGGTCAGATGGTGGTTGGACTGGGGTGTTGGAACCTCAGAGAGTTATTTTCCTCACACTACCTGTGGAGGCAGCCACAAATACATTCCAGCCTTCAAGAGGAGGGACGATACATTACAGCTCTGGATAAAATGGTAGTGGAACAGGAAATATTACTGCAACTACATTTGCAAAATACAACCAAGAAAGGGCATGCCCTTTAAACTTAAAGTGAATACTTGCTCAAGTCTGCGGAATAGCCAAAAACTTGAGGTCAATCTAACAGGATGAAATTTGACTTACATTTTTATGCCTTTGTTTACACAAACCAGTTACCCACATATAGAGAAAAAGAAAGCAAACCAACATGAAACACAATGCCCTCTTTCATATAATGGTGTGATAAATATTATGAGTTTACAGCTTCCATTGCCTCTATTTTGACAAAAATTTAGAGTTATTTCTTAAAGATTGTCATATAATTAACTCATTTTGTCAAAAGGTAGATATCTTTTATACCAATTTCCTCATTTTTGTCTATAAATAATTGTTTTGAGTTGCCCTGTGCCTATATCACTGACTAATTTTAGTCATCTGAATTGGAGAAGTATTTTTAACTACAGTGCATTTACATAACATATGTCATACATATATCATCATATTAGAGACAAAAAAACATCCTAAGAGAAATGGTTTATTATCTTTTACAGCCATTGTAGGTAATATATGAAGAAGATAGGACCTAGGAAGGCTTAGAAATTTGCTAAACTTACATAGATCAAAGATCCAGAATTCTAGATATTCTGACTCCAAAAGGTAAGACCCTCTTCCTATTTCGTGCTACAGAGTATACAAATGATGAAATTAGAGCCCAGGAAGTTTAAACTCATAAAAGCCACAGAGCACCTTAGTTGTCAGGCCTGACATACTCTTCAGTTCTACTTAGCAATAAAATAGGAATGCATATGAGTCTCGTACCAAAAGGAAAAAAAAAAAAAAGATGTCTGTAGTTTGTAAAGGAAACAATTATTTCTATTTTATGAATTATTTTTCGCAAACTAATGTTCCATTTAATAAAACTTAAGGATCGGAACAGAGTAAAGAAAATGCAGCTGTTTCTTGAAGCCATTTAGAGAGTTTAGATCTTAATGTTAACTGCTGTAAGCTGCCTGTTAATCCTAACAAATATTGCTTTGAATTAATATTGTTTTAACTGACCTAAACAATTTGAAATCTCTCCTAACTTTTATTGCATGGCAAAAAGTTAATTATTTAAAAGCATACTTCATATATAATTTGTGAACCATTGGCTTCTTTGACTTTTGCCCCTCTTTTAGCCCTCGAAACAGAAAATCAAAAAAAAATTCTTTAAGTTCTCTTTGGAATACATCTTGTTTCTCTTGCGATCTCTGAGCACACTGAATAGAAACCAGCCTCCAGACATATTCTGTATGGATTTTTTTTTAAGTCCAACACTGATAAAATATAAAATCTGACTCACTGTCCTAAAGCTTGCTAAAAATAGAGGCATGTAACTCTTTGCGAATGTGCAGTAAATTGTAAGAGAACATAGTACAAATTGTACTAGCTATAGCATTACATTAAAAGTATCTTTTTTTTTTTTTTGCGGCTTTGGTTTGGTTTTGGTTATATACTTAAGTGAGAGCCAGGGTATTGGGGAGAACCTTGGGATCAGAATAGTGTCAAAAGACAGGAAGTCGGAAATCCTCTTCCCCACCAGAACAGAATAAATTGTGACATATTCTTGAGTCTTCAATGACTGTCTTCATCATTCCTTTCTTTACAAGGCATCATATCCATACCAAAAAAAAAAAAAAAAAAAAAAATCTGGTTCCAGGCTCATCCAAGCTCAGCCAGGCTGGCTCAGTATCTTGAGTTAGTCTTATCTTATGGATATTGGCCCTTAAAATAAAGATTGTTACACTCTCCAGCCAAAGCCCTTTCTTCTATGATAACTGAGTTACTTAAGTCACCATTTCTGTATTATTTACAGCCCCTAGTGTGAACATCTAATCTCTAACTTTAGTTTACACCCAGGAGATAAGGGAATCTATAACAAGAATGAATATGTCCAGGTTTAAGTCAAGTTGGCATCAGTTTGATAGTATGTCTTCCCAAAAAAGACACATTCAAAGAAATACCCCAGTGTCATAGGGCAGAATGAGGAAAGAGTTAACAACTCTTTCAGTAACAATAACATTCAGAAAACAAGGTTTAAATCCAATATCTGGTCTTGGGCTATTTATTTAATCTCAAAAAGCTCAGTTTTTACATAATACATAAATTATAGGATTGCAATAAACTCATATCTGCAGTACTTTTGCATTGGTCTCCTGTGATAAGTATTAAAGTGTTATTTTTACTTTCTTATTTTGTAATGGGCTAGTAATTAACATTTAGTGGTAACCCCAAAACACAAAACTCCTTCAAACAGAGATAAATTCAATTTATATTTTCCTCTCAAACTTGTGAAAGTGTAATCTCTAGTATAATAGGTTTTTCATAAACAATTCATTGTATAGCATCCTCTTCCATCTATTATGGACCTCAGGAAAAATTGCCAATTATCTTACATAGAACAACTGTAAAAGTCCAACTATACTCTTCTAAGATTTCATGTGAATCTGAGTTTAGATGTCTTAGATATAAGGAAAAAACATTTTCTAAATAAAAAATAATTTTGAAAGTAAATAAAAAATAAACCATCTTTAATATCTCAAAGATTCCAAGAGATAAACAAGGTAGGACTGTGTCCTAGCAATTTCTACAAGTGTTACTCCTGTTTGTCATAAATAGAGCCAGATATAGTTTAGCATAGATAGTCATAATGTTTTGGAACCAAATATTTAACCCACCTTTTTCATTGTTCGAAGCCTTTGTTTGGTAAAGTGCCGTTCTTGTATATCTTATAAATTTCAAATTTGAAATCTCACTAATATAAAATTTTAAAAAGCATGTTTTATATCACTATAACAACCATATTTTAATTTGGAAGAATACCTTATGTCTTTCAAATTCATTGCCATTTACTGTTGTTTCAAAGCATAAACAAATTTTTATAATGTAGTTCTGAATAAAGACCAAATTTTAGCTAATATCCATTATAAAATAGTTTCATTAACAAAGACATTAATTAGGACCTTGTTTACTCTGTGTACGCATTCATTATAAGTTATTTTCATGAGATTTCTTACTTTGACTCTAAGCATTAACAAACCAAATTAGTTGCTGATTTTGATTCTTCTGTTTCCCTATATTTTTGCCAATAACAATTTTTAAGAAGGCAGAAATTCTTTCTTAATTAGTGCTTAGCCTGGTGAGCAAAAATCCATCAGAAGTTAATTAATGACCACAGGGAATTTGTGTGTGTATGTGTGTATTTCAAAGTATGATTAAATAAATGAATTATAAAAAGAAATAATATTTTATTAGCATGTAATTGTCTTTCTCCAATAAGGACAACAGTCATTTCAGAATCTATCTCAGCCATACAAACGAATGAACATGTATGTGGAGACACACAGACATGACATGGTCTCTTGGCACCATTTTAGCACAGTTTGCCACTCCTTTCAATAAATATTGTTTGTATCTGATTTCTTTTTGTGACACCACTCTCTTAGTTTTCTCTACCACATATTTTTCTTTAGTTTTCATGATTGGCTTTCTTTTGCTCAGTTTAAAAGGTACATCCTCAGAGTTCCTGTTGCGGCACAGCAGTTAACAAATCCAACTAGGAACCATGAGGTTGCAGGTTTGATCCCTGGCCTTGCTCAGTGGGTTAACGATCTGGCATTGCCGTGAGCTGTGGTACAGGTTGCAGACGCGGTTCAGATCCTGCGTTGCTGTGGCTGCAGCGTGGGCCAGCGGCTACAGCTCTGATTAGATCCCTAGCCTGGGAATCTCCACATGCTGCAGGTGTGGCCCTAAAATGACAAAAGGCTAAAAACAAACAAACAAAAAAAGGGTACATCCTCAAGTGTCCTAGTTCCTAATGTTACACTTCTCCAAGACAAAAGTCACACACTCTTAGTCACCATCTAAACAGACTAGAATAACCACTGAACACTGAGCATTCCAATGAAGATCATTGCTCCATTCAAATATTGACCAAATTGAAGAGTGGACACAATTTTTTGGAAAGAATTGTCACCTCTCCTGCTCTACCAACACTCAGAGCCTTACCAAAGAATGCCCATTATGTTCTTTATCCTTCTTTAAGTAGGTCATCCCCCATCCCCAAACCCATAGGATTCCCAGGTATAATACTTCTCACTCTAAGCCTCATTGATTCTGTGTGTCTCCACTTCTGAACCCACTAACCTTTCGCTGCGCCTTCAATAGCTTGTGGTCAGTCATTATTAACAGCCCCTATGTTCGCCATTATATTCCAAGAGATTCTTTCACTAACTGCTTAAGTGAAAGCTGACTTTCAGTAAGTTCTACTCTTCCTTTAGTCCTTTCAGGAGTGGATGCTTCATTTTCTCACTGATTCTTTACACTGGAATATGGGGAAGTAGATGCTCTCTTTGTATCTCATTGCTATTTCTGATCACCCATTCTCCACCCTATGTCTGAAATTCATGCTATCAGACAATAATGCATATCACCTTTAGTTATTGAAGTTAAGGAATTGAAATTTTTATTCCTAATTCCTTGAGGACTTTAACCCAGAAAATAGGAGACTTTGGCCTCCAAGTAAAAGTGGTAGTAATACACTCTAGAAAGGCTTCAAACAGCTGGTTCATTAAATCAACAAAAACATTTTGTTGAGAATTCGATATCCTTTTTCTAATTACTGATGTGTGCTCTAAATATTCAAGAAAATTCTCTGAGGGGTCTTAAGTTGTACTTCTGTACAAAAGAAGTTACCGATTTCTTTCTTTCCCTTTCTTTTCTTTCTTTCTCTTTTTTTTTCTTTCTCTTTTTTCTTTCTTTCTCTTTTTTTCTTTCTTTCTTTCTTTTTTATTTTTTTAACTTTTTAGGGTTGCACCCATGTCACATGGAAGTTCTCAGTCTAGGGATCAAATCGGAGCTGCAGTTGCCTCTCTACACAACCACCACAGTAATGCCAGATCTGAACCATGTCTGCAGCCTATGCCACAGCTCATGGCAATGCTGGATTCTTAACCCAGCAAGGCCAGGGATCCAACCCATGTCCTCATGGATACTAGTCAGATTCATTTCCACTGTGCCACAATGGGAACTCTTAAGCTCATAATTTTTTATGTTAAGACACTGAAATTTGGGGTGATAGACTTTTTCTGGTCATTTTTAGGGCCAAACCACAGCATATGTAATTTCCCATGCTACCGGTCAAATCTTAGATGCAATCAACAGCCTATGCTGCACCCATGGCAATTTGGAATCCGAGCCACATCTACGTCCTACTCTGCAGATTGTGGTAATGCTGTATCTTTAACCCACTGAGTGAGGCTGGGGATTGAACCTGGATCTTTATGGATATTAGTCAGGTTCTTAACCCACCGATCCACAATAGGAACTCCAGGTCAAAGACAACAATTATTACTCACTGATTATCCTTGACTCTTGCATTTATCCTTTGCAGTTAATCAGAAACATGTGACTAGTTCTAGCCTATAGACTGTGAGTGGAAACGGCATGTGTCACTTCCGGACCAAAGCATTTAAGAACTAGAATGTCATTTTGTAGTCTATCTCTTCCTCTGATACAGTGACATAAAGATATATGTGTTTTATTGTCAAAGCATCTGTCAACTTATTCCATAAAGAATGTGTGGAACAAAAACATTCAATTGTTTTTGTTTAGGAATAGATATAAAATGTTGTTCTATTAAAATATTGAAATTTAGGGAGTAATCTGTAATTTGCTAGAGCACAACTCATTTATTTCTGATTAAGATGTTATCCAGCTCAAGATGGTGATAATGCTTCTCCTTTCTCATGATGGCAAAGTAAATGGCCAAAGTTACTTTATAATTTGAAACTACGGTTTCTATTGAACAAAGTTTTCAAGGAACTATTGCATTTCTTTAGAATATTTATGCTTCCGCTCTCTTAAAATGCTAGTATATACCTTCTCCTCTCCCCTCTCTCAGATATCTTTTTCCCTTTCTTCATCCTCAACTGATGACCCTACTTTTTATGTTGCTGAGAAAATAGAAACTGTCAGAAGATAATGTAATCCTAATAGTGCTTTGTCAAACTGCATCTCTTCCACTGAAATCTGCTTTCTCTCCTGTTACAATACATGAATTCTCCACAATGTGCTGAGGGCAATTCTTAGAATGCACTGGATCACATCATATGTTTTCTCCTCAGAGGCACTACTTCAGGACGTCCCCAGAATTTTAAAACAGGAAATCAATCACTTTATGTTTTCTGCATTATACATTTTTCCCTCTCTAACATAAAAATATGCATAAAAATAGGCAGTTATTTCTTCCATCTTAAAACAATCTCTTGGAGTTCCCATCATGTCTCGGCGGTTAACAAACCTGATTAGTATCTATGAGGACTCTGGTTCCATCTCTGGCCTCGCTCAGTAGGTTAATTCGGTTTTGTCGTGAGCTATGGTGTAGGTCACAGATGAGGCTCAGATCTGGCATTGCTGTGGCTGTAGTATCGGCCAAAGGCTACCGTTCCAATTCAGCCCTTAGCCTGGGAACCTCCATATGCTGCAAGTACAGCCCTAGAAAGGCAAAACACAAACAAAACTCTCTTTTAACTGTAAATCCCCTCTTTATAATAATCAGTTTATTTGTTCTACTTTACAGGAAAGAAATCTCCTAAAGTTGGTGTGTACTGCCTTTGAATATAATTCTTTTTCCAGTCTTTTTAGAATTTCCTACAATTAGTTTTGATATCCATTGCTCTTCCATATTTGTGTCTCAAAGTAACAAGTGTCCTCCATGTTTCTAAATGCAGTAGTCAATTCAAGTCTAAATTTTACCTGAAAATGAGCAATACACCATAGTTTGTTGATTTCTCTTACTTAAAATACTTTTTAGATGTAGCTTTCAGATTACCATACTCTGGGTTTTTCCTGTCATCTAAATATTAGCATTTCTCAATCTCCTTTACTGGTACCTCTCCTTTATCTTGGCTTTTTAAAATGCCTCTGGCCTCAGTTTTTATAGCATCTGTTGTCATACTTACCTTTACTCACTTCCTAATCTCATTTTTTCTAGATATTATCAGAGGAAAAATATTTAATGACACTTATTAAAGATGGTAAGACAAATATTATTTGGTCAATTTCAATAGGTACAGAGACTATCACAATGGGGTTTTACAGTAGGGGAGAGAGATTGGCTTCAACTTAGAACACGGCATGGACAAGAGCAAATTTATAGCAAGAAGAGGTGTGTGTGGGGGATCAGCAGACGGAAAATTACTAAGAAGAAACATCAAGGATAAGGGGAGGAGGGTCTCTGGCTAAACTGACCTAACAGGATTTTTGCTGAAGACAGGCCAGGGTGATCAGATAACACCTTCAGATGGTGGAAGTAAAAAGCCTCATCAGAGAGCGAAGGTAATCTGATTAAACTAATTTAGCAGAGGTCTTGCAAAAACTATATAAAGCATTTATAAGGTAGTGCATGGACCCAAGAGAAGATTCAGGAACCTGTGGAAAGATTGGTCAAGCAAAGAATTTTTATCAGCCCTTAAAAACACCTATATGTTGATGATTTCCAAATGTGTATATTTAGATTGTACCTCTACTCTGAACTGTAAACATATATTTACCTGTTCACTTGATGGCTTCATTTTAACCCTATCAGACATATAAAATTTGATACTTATCCAAGAAACCAGGCCGGTAAACATATTACCATATTTTAATGCATCATATGAAAACATAGTTACCTAGATAGTCAGAGCAAAGGCGAGAGCTCAAGAGTCACACGGTGGCTTTGAAATGATTTGGTCTGAACATGTTACATATTATTTTCAATCATAGTCTTTCAACAGAACTAATTATCTGGTCTCACCTAAATTCAAGAAGGCCAGTAATTTGGGGGAAGAAGCACCAGGATATTTGGTGAGCAGTAAACGTCTTAGTTACCCTATCTTCATGCTGGTAATTATTTTGTCTCTATTTACAGAGCTCTGCATTTCCTAAGATCTGCTGTAGTACCTGTAGCTTCATTATGACATCTTGTAGCTGCATTATGAAACCCACGGGTGCATGTTAGTGATCCCAAACTTAAAGTTAAAAAGAAATCTTGATGTCCCATCCCCCTCAAACACTCTTCTCTAGTCTTCACCATCCCAGTCAGTTATACTTTTACTTGAGCCAAAAATCTGTGAGAAAGCTTTATTTATTTCCTTCACTTTTTCATATTCCATCCCACAGTCAGGCTTGACTTTACTTCTAAAATATACTTACATCATCAATTTCTATCAATGATATTTACACCCCAGACTAAGTCATTTTTAGCTTTTAATCAGACATCTGCAGGAGCTTTCAAACATATCTTTTCTAAAATGGATACTTTTTCTTTCCTTTCCTTTTTTCTTTCTTTTTTTTTTTAGGGCTGCACCTGTTGCAATTGGAAGTTCCCAGGCTAGGGGGCCAATCAGAGCTGCAGCTGCCAGCCACAGCCACAGGAACCCAGATCCAAGCTGCATCTGTGACCTACACCACAGCTCACGGAAGTGCTGGGTCCTTAGCTCACTGAGCGAGGCCAGTGATCAAACCCACATCCACCTTAAGGATACTAGTCAGGTTTGTTACCACTGAGGCAGGACAGGAACTCCCTAAAATGGATACTTTTATAGCAAGCATTATCACTATAACATAAATTAAAGCACAGACTTTCAGTTAAACCACTCTATGACTATCTTCCATAGTAGCAGTGACTCATTGCTAATTGCTGCTCATAGATATTGACATAAACTGTATAATATAAAACCATTTTTACAACATGAAATATTTTTTAAAAATTGGTGGTTTAAAAATGGAAACAGATGATATATCTTTTTTTGCAAACTAGATCATCTTCTAAAGACAAACATTTCTGAAGATTTTTAAATGTCGAATTGTTCATTTCAATGTAGAGGTATATTTCGAAGACCAGATGATCTGGATACTGGTTAAATTCTGCCAGATACAAAGAACGGTAGGACATAAAGATAGAATCATGCACAATAGACCACACATTTTGTAGATATTACATTACTGTATGTATCATATTCTTGGCAGCAGTGAGTATCTACATGCTATATGAGGGCTGAGTGTGAGAAAGTGGGATGTCGAGGAGCGTTTACCAGAGCTAGTGACATTTGGAACATATGAAATTGGTAAAATGTTTTCTAGGCATAGACATAGATAGATATGTTCCAAAGCAAAGAGATCTGTAAGGAGACTCAAAGAACAATACAGGCTATTTGAAGAATCTGCAAATAGTGTGATAAGGCTGGATAATAGGCAGATAATAGACAGAAGAAGAGGCCTGGGAGCTAAATACAATCTGAAAATCTTACTTATTTTCTTGAAAAATGGGAAATATCTATGAAGACTAACAACTTCTTGGTAGAAAAAACTTAAAAAGGATAAACAACTGAATCTTAATTTTCTCATGCCCCTTGGCAAGAAATAATATTTTTCTCCTCTGATTCCTCCTAGCATTTTGTGTATATTTCTTGTGGAACTCATCACTGTTCACCTTTATGTATAAACATATGATAATGCATGATCTTTACTGAATAGTGAACTCTGTAAGAGCAAGTATTAACACTTTGTCTTTGTTTCCTGTGTTCTCTGGCTAGTCAGCACTGGATTACTACTTGCCAAACAAATAAATAAATGTCAAGTATTTAAAACATCTTCTAATTGCTATGTTAGCTAGGTCTACTAAAATTGTGAAACAGAGTAAATTTTTTTTTCTTTGCCACATTCTCTCCCTCTCTTCAGAGCTTATGTTATCTTCTCTGATGTTCTCTTACTTCTTCATTCCCACTTTCACCTCTCACCTAAAAAACACACATCCGCACCCACACCCTACAAAAATAAAATAACTGATTAAACAGGCAGAACCTTATTTTATGAAGTCATTGGTTTGGAAATTATTAGAAGACAAATTTCCACCAAGATCTGAATTTCTGAGAAAGTCTAATGTCAAAAGCCTCGTCAAGAGTTTTCCTTTTTCGGGAGTTCCCATCATGGCACAGCAGAAATCTAACTAGAAACCATGAGGTTGTGGGTTTGATCCCTGGCCTTGCTCAGTGGGTTAAGGATCCGCTGTTGCCATGAGCTTTGGTGTAGGTTGCAGACGTAGCTGGATCTGGTGTTGCTGTGACTGTGGTGTAGGCCCACAGCTATAGCTCTGATTAGAATCCTAGCATGGGAACCACCATATGCCATGGGTGTGGCCCTAAAAAGCAAAAAAAAAAAAAAAAAAAAGGCAAAGTTTTCCTTTTTCATAACAGATATAGTTTTAACTCCAGATAATGGTGTTGACAATTTGGCATTTCACAAACCAGCAGCTAGAATATGGAAGTGAGGTATGTGGAGAACAGGCACAAACATCCCCATAAAAAGTAGCTAATCTAGTTTTACAACTATCTGATTCAAGATATAAGCTACATAAAAAGATTAAAATTGTCAAAACATAACTCATTTGAATCAGTATGACCTAAAAACATGAGTTAAAAACACTTTTTGTAAGAAACAATATAAATTGATCATGGTTAACAAGAAGATTAGAAATCACATAATAAATTGAATAAAAAAGGTGAATTTAATTTTTTAAACAGAGGATTAGAATAATAGGAAATTGACTAGTAAGAGTTAAAGAGTACTTTAAAAAAATACATTAGCAGAATGTGGAGCAGATGCCTTTCCCAAAGCTGAGACAGAGTACCCAAGGAGAAGCCACTATCCACCCGCCTTGTCCCCACTCTCATTTCCAAGGATGTGGGAACAATTCACTATAGAGCAGAGAAATTGGTGGAACTTGTTGGAAATATGTGATGCTGGGGAAAGTCATCCCCTCGAGGAGCCATGCCTCAGACTTGTTGTAAAGACATCTGGGAGGATGCTGAGGGAGTCTGTTCACAGGGAGGTGCCTCACTGGTTGCATTCCATTATGAGACTTCTGAAGAGATGTACCTAGAAGCTGCAATCTGCCAGATATTCCTGGCTTTCCTGAGCTACAGAAGGTGAAAAAAGGACACTCTCCAGGGGTTGGGTCCTGTCCATTCAAGTGCTGAACTTGGGAAAAACCAAACTGTGCAAGAGAAGAGTGTAGGAAAAAGATGCACCCCACAGGAGCTTATCAGGAGAAAATCCAGATGTACTCAAGAATCAAGGGCCAGAAAAATCTAGTCCTCGAAGGAACTCAGTGCAAGATAAATCACTTGTGCATAGGAGCTGGAAACTGGAGAAAGGGTACTCCCCTGGAGCCTGGTGAGCAAGAAAGAGCATTTCCAGGAGCCTAGTGAACAAAACACATAGAAACTAAGAAGAAAGCAACCCTTCCTCCTTGTTCACCCAGCACCCTCTATCGGGCAGAATTAATATGTATTGTGCAGCTAAGGAAGTAGAAGTTTTTACAAACCCCATCCTCATTATTACCAAAGAGGAAAATAAGGGTGAATTTGGAACCAAGAGGTAATAAATTGTGAACCGGGTCATTCACTTTCTATATGGATCCTTCTACCTCCAGTTGAACTTACATGCCACAACAAAATCATGCTATATATATACCAAATGATTCATAGCTATTTTTCTCTTGACAAGAATTTCTCACCAATTCCCCACATGACAAGACATGTAGTTCCAACAGGTATTGTGGGCATCACTTTGATTATATTAGTTATTCCTAAAATTCTGTAACAATCTCCGTGAATATTATGGCAATTGGTTGAAAATTAAAACTACACTTTAAGTGTGATTCATCTATTCCATGCCTAGGTATTTACCTTGGAAGATAAATAAAATATATTTCCATACAATGATTTATAATAGCCTTAGTTAGTATAGCACATAACGGGAATCAACCCAGATGCCCAGTAACAGGTGCATGGATAAACAAATTGTGGTATATCCATATTGTGGAATCCTATTCAGCAACAAGAAGTATGAACATATTGCTGTCTGACTTAATATAGCCAGATTTCAAAGTAATAATGCTGAGCGAAAAGAGCTAGATAAAAAATTACATATGATATGACTCCACTTTATAAAATTATAGGAAATAAAAACTAATGTAGAGTCACAGAAAGCCAATCAGTATTTTCCTGGAAATGGGTCAGGAAGGATTAGAAAGGGCACCAAAGAGATTATAAGATGGCACAAGAAAACTTCTCGAGGTTATAGTTGGGTTCATCATCTTGATTATTTCAGCAGTTTCACGAAAAACATATATGTTTAGATATTACAGTTTATTGCATGTCAGAACTGCTAAAAATACTATTGATAGTAACCCAAGAAATCAAAATCTAATTCAGTAGTTTTATTGGAAGTTTCTTTTTAATGTAAAAAGAAAATGGTATTGTGCAAGAGTGAC